>CM075866.1:67500-70000 GCA_038021265.1 Cyprinella venusta | reverse complement strand
ACATCATCATAGGAGTATTAGGTTGAATGAGTTAGAATTAAGTGTTTTATTAATCATTAGAAAATAGTCATTAAGAGAATCAATTGTTATGCAAGTACTTTTACTTTTAATACTTAAAGTACATTTAAAATCAGGTAATTTATACTTTTATTTAAGTATGGTTGTCATTGTGTTACTTCTACTTTTACTAAAGTAAACATTTATCTGGGTGTTTGTACTTTTACTGAGATTCAGTACTTCCTCCACCACTGTGTGTTATGAATCTTGTGTAACATGCGTGTGTGTGTGTGTGTGTGTGTGTGTGTGTGTGTGTGTGTGTGTGTGCTGCAGGTGGTGTGATCAGGATCTGTGTCCAGTGGTCAGTCGAGACGCTTCAGGTTGTTTTGACTCTCAGACGACAGCGATGGATTCGGCGCTGGTGTACGACGGCCTGAAGCTTTAAACAAACACACTCTCTCTCACACACACTCTCACACACACACACACACACACACTCTCTCACACACACACACACTCACATTATATTGATTGTGACGCTCTGCCGGAGCTGGAGTTCGTTAAGCTTTAGGTGGAGGTTTCTTCATGACAGTTACTCGCATTACTCACGTATGAAAGAGGTTTGTGTTTTAATTCTGTTAATAATTGCATCATAAGTGCTGTGAATATTGTTAAATAACTGAGGACGACACAAACTGAGCTCAAGCCAGTGTCCTGCACACACACACACACACACACACACACACACACTTCATACGGTAGAGGTCTAAGGAAAGATTTAAGCAGATCATTATAAGAGTCCAGATGAAGCGTGAGTGTGTCCGAATCGCTCTTCATCTGCTCTGACTGATCTGGGATCTTTGTGTTTGTTTCTAGCAGAACGCATTTAAAGTCTTTATCTAATCCAATCTGACAGTTTTTCATGGAATATTGCAGTTTAATTGTTAATAACTGATGCTCATCATTATTGTATTAAATTGATGTTAATTTTGAATCAGAATAATTCCTCTTCAGCATATCTTCTTCTCTGACAATGTGGGCGGGGCTTTAACCTGTCACTCACGTGAGATCAGCCAATAGCAAACCCCAACCACCCAATCAATTCCCCACAGACACAGTTAAGCCCCGCCTACATATGTTCTTGTTCCTGAAGCGTTTCACTCAATATACGACACAATAGAGAAACGACCAGCTCAACTTCCCTTTTCCTAACAAATAATCTTCCCTAGTTTATTAAACAATAAATAAATTATATGCTAATGAAAGTTAGTGATTCTGATTAAATTGTCAAATGTAGCCTAAATTAAACTTTAACGAGTTTTTGGTTGTCAGTTTAATGGTGTATTTATTGTTGTTTGTATTAATGTATGAGATCGATCGTCTGCATGATAGCGTTTCAGGGATGAGTGCGCGCCGTCGGATGCCTGCTCGTTTCCCAGAGTGCTTTGTGCTCCCGGGGAACCGTAGTGTGTGCATGGGCAATAATGCTGCTCGTGTTACATGAGCCGCCGATCCATAACCATCATCACCAGCCTCTTCTTCTTCCAGTAAAGTTCACGTGTGTGCGTGACCTTCTGCGGCTCTTCCAGATGATCTGACCTTTCAGAGCGACCTTTGACCTGCCGTTAGCGCACAGATGCTTCATCGTACAGCTGCTCTTCTGGACGTGACGTGCACTTAAAACGGGAGCTTTCAGAGATCCGTTAGAAAACATTACCTCAGAACGTCTTTCCTGATCTCACAGGAAAAGAAAAGGGAGACTGTGTTGAAATTTATTTCTTCAAATGTGTTTCTTGCCTAGTGAAGATAGAAAAGAGCAGAGTTGGCTGAACAACAGGCCTACGCAAGAGCGTCACTTTACACCCTGAGAAAGTGCTAGCGGCGGTGTGGCCTGAGCTAGAGGCGGTGTTTGCTTAGCTAGATGTGGTGTGGGGTGTGTTAGCTGCGGTGTGGGCTGTGCTAGCGGCAGTGTTTGCTGAGCTAGCGGTGGCGTGGACTGTGCTAGCGGCGGTGTGGGGTGTGCTAGCGGCGTGGGCTGTGCTAGCGGCAGTGTTTGCTGAGCTAGCGGCGGCGTGGGGTGTGCTAGCGGTGTGGGCTGTGCTAGCGGCGGTGTTTGCTGAGCTAGCGGTGGCGTGGACTGAGCTAGCGGCGGCGTGGGGTGTGCTAGCGGCGGTGTTTGCTGAGCTAGCGGCGGCGTGGGCTGTGCTGTGACTCAGCGTGTGGAGGCACAGTATCTGGGCTTCCCCTCTGACATGTGCAGGTGTGTCCCCAAATCCACAAGACCACCGCGATTGCAGCCCGCCAGTTTCTTGAGTTTGGCGGGGTATATTGTCGAAGGGTTATACTTAATTATTCTGAGCTCGTCAGCTAGCTGGTCCAGTGTTCTCCAACTGGGCGGCGTAATGAGGCCGCTGGACATCTGCTGGGTCAGCCGGGTTGGGTTGGGTCTGTGGGTCTAGTCGGGTTGTGCGGGTCAGGTGGGTCCAGTAACTGGCGGAGAGAT
>CM075866.1:0-65000 GCA_038021265.1 Cyprinella venusta | reverse complement strand
AGCAGGACTGTGTGTCGGAGCGTCTGATCTGAGGACGGGTCGCGGAGAGAGACGAGAGCAGGACTGTGTGTCGGAGCGTCTGATCTGAGGACGGGTCGCGGCCGGAGACGAGAGCAGGTCTGTGTGTCGGAGCGTCTGATCTGAGGACGGGTCGCGGCCGGAGACGAGAGCAGGACTGTGTGTCGGAGCGTCTGATCTGAGGACGGGTCGCGGAGAGAGACGAGAGCAGGACTGTGTGTCTGAGCGTCTGATCTGAGGACGGGCCGCGGAGGGAGACGAGAGCAGGACTGTGTGTCGGAGCGTCTGATCTGAGGACGGGTCGCGGCCGGAGACGAGAGCAGGTCTGTGTGTCGGAGCGTCTGATCTGAGGACGGGTCGCGGCCGGAGACGAGAGCAGGACTGTGTGTCGGAGCGTCTGATCTGAGGACGGGTCGCGGCCGGAGACGAGAGCAGGACTGTGTGTCGGAGCGTCTGATCTGAGGACGGGTCGCGGAGAGAGACGAGAGCAGGACTGTGTGTCGGAGCGTCTGATCTGAGGACGGGTCGCGGCGGGAGACGAGAGCAGGACTGTGTGTCGGAGTGTCTGATCTGAGGACGGGTCGCGGAGGGAGACGAGAGCAGGACTGTGTGTCGGAGCGTCTGATCTGAGGACGGGCCGCGGAGGGAGACGAGAGCAGGACTGTGTGTCGGAGCGTCTGATCTGAGGACGGGTCGCGGCGGGAGTCTGTGCGTCTGCTCTACACGTTACCGTCTCCAGTGTGGCCTCGGTCTGTCGGCTAACGCTGCTCTGGTTCTGTACGGATCCGGCTCAGCTCATCGTCTCTTCCAGCTCTCAGAGCTCAAGGTGACTTTGCTCTTTATGGAACTCTGAGCTGTTCTCTCTAAGGTTCTGTAGTGGCTGCAGTGCAGTAAACGCCTTTAATCCGTGAATAAGGGAAGAGTGGAAATGAAACTGATAGAGTAGGACAAAAGCTTTAGTCTCTTCTGCGGCCGTGTGAAGCGTTTCCCGCGGGACGAGCACGAGTGTTTGCTTAGCATACATCTGTAGTTAAGTAGATCGGGGAAGTCGGGCTGCGCAGTAATTATGGAACAAATTAAAACGTGGAAATGTATTTTAGTTGATCTCCCTCCTCCGAGTGAGAGAGAAAGAAAAGAGTGGATGTGAAAATACAATCAGGAAATGAGAGAGCAATATCAAAGCGCTCCCTCGCTCCCCGGCGCAATTACCCAGCATTCCCCTTCATTAACGTTAACTGATCGCCGGTGCCGAGCCAGAGGCGCGAGACCTACGACCCCCGAACCTCACCGACTCTCAGCTTTATCCAGAAAGGAAAACTTTGAAGGATTTGTCATTGTCAGATTCGTCTGAGCGAATGCTGGTGTCTACTGTCGTACAGAGAAGCAGTCGAATGAATACAGGACCTGTTCGAGAACATGTTACTAAAGTCACGTGATGAAACTGTGGTGACTTTGATAGTTACACACACCACCGCCGATCGCTAGATCAAAATGCAACGTATACTTCAATGTCAAAGGTTACAAATCTAGATATCTATATAAACATGAGGCAGGACTGCGGTAGAATAGTGTTTGTTGTTATCTGGTGTCAGCCGTACTGTGAACTGTTCCTCAGCTCAATAATAAAGTGGAGCGAAAATGAACAGAAACGAGTCTTAATAAAACATTGGACTCGTAGTGGAAGCGGCGCGTTGTGCCTTCCATTATTTATCAATTCATGTGAAATATATGAAATGGAAATCTTTGTTTTGCTTCACACACAGGCAAAGCAATTTGGGCCAATCCTCGGGCCGCCGCGGTCACTATGGAGATGATCCGATCCCGAGGATGAGGAGGACGGTTCAGCTTCTGTCATGAAGAAACAAACGACTGTCGCATTACCGGAACATCATCGATCCAGCGCGACAGTAGGACATTACCGATCTCATGAATCATTCACACACACACTGCGGCCCTGTAACGCTAGAGTGCTGCTAGTGTGTGTTTCGCGTATGGCGGGATGTGCTGTGTGTGTGTGTGTGTGTGTGTGTGATGGGTAGATTTTGGGGTAGGGTTAGTGTGTGTGTGAGAGTGTGTGTGTGTGAGAGAGAGAGAGAGAGAGAAAGAGAGGGGTTTAGGTTTAGGGAAGGGTTAGTGTAAGGGGAGAGAATATGCAGTTTGTACAATATAAAAATAATTATGTCTATGTCAAGTCCCTATACAACATGGAAACCCAGTGTTTGTGTGTGTGTGTTACTTCATTTGCTTCATATCTTCATGCTACTTCTCTCATACATTCAGTGGCTTATCAAAGCAGCAGCACGTCTGTTCATTACCACCGCAAAGCCTTTAAAACAGAGATAGGCAGAAACTCACACACACACACACACACTTCGGAGGAGCAAATAAGTGAGTGTGATAAGCAGGAAGAGGACAGTGATGAAAGAGGTCGAAAACTGTGTGTGTGTGACTGGATACAACAGTATGTGTGAAAGCAGTGGAAGAGAACACACCTGGAGCGTCCTGCAGGCCTGTGTGTGTGTGTGTGTGTGTCTGTTCAGTGTCGATTAAAAATAATCTGTCGATTGCTTCAGCGGTTGCCATGGCGACAGGTGCCTCCACTCGTTGTACGTTCCCATGGTGACGCCTGTAAATGACAAATGAGATGTGTTGCATGTGTGTGTGAGAATCACATCAGCGTCATCAGGGCATTACAACACACACACACACACAACAACAACACCCGAAGCAGCTGAAGAGATGCAGCACAGTTCTAGACAGCAACTCACACACACACACACACACACACACACACACAACAACAACACCCGAAGCAGCTGAAGAGATGCAGCACAGTTCTAGACAGCAACTCACACACACACACACACACACACACACACTCACACACACACACACTGCCGTCAGGCTTCTCTGTGGAAACAAACAGCTCATTATGCATCTGAGTGCAGATTGATAGAGAAGCGCTGCAGACTGATGCGTATAACACACACACACACACACACACACACACACTAATGTAATTCATCAGTCTGATCTCTCTCTCTCTCTCTCTCGTCTGTTTACGCTCTCCATCACGCAGCGCTGCATTACTCAAACTCATCTTCAGCCCACGGGAACAACACACACCCCATCTCCATCACACACACCCCGTCTCCATCACACACACTCCAGCCCGGGTGGAGGCAGAGATCGGGGGGCGATCGGCTCCGTCCATTTGCCTTTATTACCGGCAGAATCTTCTTGAAGTTGTGATTGTGTGTGTGTGTGTTCAGTTTGCTGGATTTCTGCTGCAGGCTCAGATCTGTGTGTGTGTTTTAAGGACCGTCGGCTAATAATAAAGGGTTTTTTCCTCTCTGCAGAAAGGCTATTCATCTTGTTTGCCCTTGTGAAGGTTTTTCTTGTCAAGGAGAGATGAAGAGAGCGAGGGAGAGGACGGGCTGAAGCTGCTGTATGTGAGAAACAGGATCTGGCTGATGGGAGATATGGAGAAGAGCTGGAGTTATCAGGAGCTCTCCAGTGAGGAAAAGGCTCTTTAATAAAACACTGCTGCCAGAAACAGACAGACTCCATATCTATATCACACACACACACACACACACACACTCGATCACAGTCCGGCCGAATGAAAGATGCAAGCCTCGTGTCTGTACAATTACACCATTGAACTAATCAAGGAACTGATGTGGTGCTTCAGACGAGTGTGACCCACAGCACACACACACACTGCTTACAGTTTCCCTGAGCCGCAACTATATCAACATTCACAACGAGACCGTTAATTATTATTGCTGTCTGCCTGTGGATTGACCTGAGATTTGTTTTATTTAATAAACACTCACCTCGTTCCTCCAGCTCCACCACATTCCCTCGTTCCTCCGGCTCCACCACATTCTCTCGTTCCTCCGGCTCCACCACATTCTCTCGTTCCTCCGGCTCCACCACGCTCCTCGTTCCTCCAGCTCCACCGGGCTCCCTCGTTCCTCCGGCTCCACCACATTCTCTCGTTCCTCCGGCTCCACCACATTCCCTCGTTCCTCCGGCTCCACCACATTCTCTCGTTCCTCCGGCTCCACCACGCTCCTCGTTCCTCCGGCTCCACCACGCTCCTCGTTCCTCCAGCTCCACCGGGCTCCCTCGTTCCTCCGGCTCCACCACATTCTCTCGTTCCTCCGGCTCCACCACGCTCCTCGTTCCTCCGGCTCCACCACGCTCCTCGTTCCTCCGGCTCCACCACGCTCCTCGTTCCTCCGGCTCCACCACGCTCCTCGTTCCTCCGGCTCCACCACGCTCCCTCGTTCCTCCAGCTCCACCGGGCTCCCTCGTTCCTCCGGCTCCACCACGCTCCCTCGTTCCTCCGGCTCCACCGGGCTCTCTCGTTCCTCCAGCTCCACCGGGCTCTCTCGTTCCTCCGGCTCCACCGGGCTCTCTCGTTCCTCCAGCTCCACCGGGCTCTCTCGTTCCTCCGGCTCCACCACGCTCCCTCGTTCCTCCGGCTCCACCGGGCTCCCTCGTTCCTCCGGCTCCACCGGGCTCTCTCGTTCCTCCGGCTCCACCACGCTCCCTCGTTCCTCCGGCTCCACTTTGTTTGGCAGTCCGCTGGCACCCTGGCTCCACTTCGGACGCACATCATGGTGGCTCCGCCTTGATCTCCTTCGTCATCAGTGTCGTTCTGTCCCATCTGCTCTCCGTACTCTTCGTCTGTGCCCCGGGACTCCTCTTCCAATGGCTTCATCTCAATCAGTCTTTGTCCAGTCGACTATGGCTGATCTTCCTGGCTGATCTCTGTGTCCACGCCTTGGCTTTTCCCGCAGGCATCTGTTCCTGTGTCCCTTCACCAGCCCCTCGTCCACCTCCTGAACCCCCTCCTCAGTCACATTACGGGGCAAGGCCGCACTAATCTAGTTTCCCTCTGTCTGTTTCCTGTGTTCCTTTGTTCTCCTTTTCCAGCCATTAATCGGTTTCCATGGAACATTCATTTACCATAAAGGCAGTTATCATGAAGTTCGTTCATTAGTTTTCTTTAGTTCTCGTTCTCAGTCCGGTAGTGTGTTATCATACCTGTGCGTTTGTTGCTGTCTGCCTGTGGATTTACCCGAGTTTTGTTTTATTTCATTTCATTCATATCCACATTGATTTTGAAACCTGAGCGTTTTCATCTTCATTGGATTTTAAAACGTTACACAAAGGAACCGAAGACTGTGGACTGTGATGCGTGACGGTGGCGATTATGTAAATGAAGGGCGTCACTGGTGATTTTCTGAAGCGTCGGCGAGGCTTTAGTCCAGCCTGTCCTTCCTCTCTCCTGATTGTACTCGTCTACTTCTTTTATAAAATAATTACCTGATACACTCCCGTTTTAAACTTAATTGTCTTGTGATTATGGCCTTGTGAGGTGTGTGTGTGTGTGTGTGTGTGTGTGTTGGCCCGAGGGTCCAGTATCTCTACGCTGCTATAATTCAGATTGCTCCTCTGTCTAATTGCTTTCGATCGGTTTGCCCTGCCATGTCATGTGATATTTTCTTCCCAGTATTTAACAGTGGACGACTTACTGATTAAATGCAAGCAGCGTGAAATCACCAAGACACACACACACACAGCAAGACAGCAGAGGAATTTTAGACACACACACACACACTTGAGGTTTATCCGGCCGCAGTCGTGTTTTTGTTGCTAAATGCTTTATTTTTATGTAGTGTGAAGTGTAAATTACCTCAACAAATTGTGGGATGAGAAGGTGATCTAAAAGAGTAAATTCATCATTTATTCATCTTGTATACAACTGGATAAATATTTATATTTACACACTTGTATATACAGTACTGAATATGTACATCTAAGTCTTCTACTTCCATCTAAATTATATCCTTTTGGTGCCAGTCAGGGAGTATAGGTAATAATAACTCCCATGTAAATACACATTTATATTTATACAGTCAAGGAACTGAAGTACTGTACTGTATATACAGTTCTTAATAAGTACATCTGTGCATATCTACTTACCATCTTATGTATATTCATCATATATCTAGATATATTACATTGTTTTTTCTTTAATTTGACATATTTAATTTTTCTCTCTATTCTATTGTATTATACATGTTTGTAAGTAAATAGAGCTCCTGGAAGCCATACCAAACTCCTTCTGTGTGTGTGTGTGTGTGTGTGTAAATTGCCTTTAAATAGTATAAATAGCTTTGGCAAATAAAGTGCATTCTGATTCTGATTCATGTCGATCCAAACCCCAAACCTCTATGACTTTCTTTCTTCACAACATAAAGGAAAATTACTGCTCGTTTATTATGATTTTTTTTACTAAAAGACCATAGAAGCACTATCCTTAAAATATTATAAAAGTGCTCAATGACCGAAGTCATACAATAGTTTAGTTTGAGAAACAGACCCGTTTAATTCGTCGTTCAGTGATCATCTGAGTCTGGTTGTAAATGAATCCTTCATGAATTCACAAAAACACTTTTTCTTGACTCAAACACATCCAGTCTTCATCTCTCTACATCAGTGATTTGTTTGCAGTAGTTGTTACTGGAGGGAGACGTTATCAGTGAATAAACACATTTCAGTCGGTCCAAGAAGAGGTGTACTGCACGTTTTTAATGCTTTCTATCTTTTTTTGTTTGGTTTTCTTTTAAGATTTGAAGCATTTGGCTGTGTAAAGAACACACGAGTCCACCTGCACATCTTCACGTTTGTGTTTCACAGAAGAAAGAAAGCCATGCAGGTCTGAGTAAATGATGACAACACTTAGATTTCTCTCTTTATAAAGTGATCTCTATCAGCCGGTATGACAGATCTCTGATGGTGCCGTCTGAACTCGAGGGTTCGTCTGGTGTTTCCACTGAACATTCGTGTCGTCTGATGTCCATCGACTTTCTTCGGTTACAGGGCGTCTGCTTCAGCCTCGATTGTGGTTCTAGTCAGTAATCGATCCACTTAAGCTCAATGTGTGTGTGTGTGTGTGTTTCTCAGAGTCATATGGACGAGTGTGTCGCCTCAGCTCAGAGGATCAGTGATCTTCAGTCGTGATCAGGTGTTTGATCCCCCTCTGCTGTCCTGAACTGAGCCGTGGTCCTCGTAGGGTTCGGTCATCAGCTCTGTGTTCTGGTAAATCTCCTGGACAGAGCTGATGGTGTCCAGCTGGTGTTGGATTAGGTGTGTTTTCCTGATATCGTGATGACAGAACTGTGTTGGTGATGAGGTGTCCCACAAGGCTCTGTTCTGGGTCCTCTGCTCTTCTCTCTCTTCATGCTTTCAGAAGTACAGTGTGTATTATCAGTGTTATGCTGATGAGAACTTTATCTTATTTAAGCATTTTTTCAAGCTTGATGAGGATAAAACGGCAGCCATTGCCTTTGCCTCTCTCAAATTTTTTTTTTAGCTCAACATCTCCTCTATGTATATCTCTCTGTATTTAGTTTTCATTCACTCCTTGTGTTTTACATGTTTTAATTAAAACCCGTATCTGATATTTAGATCAGCCGAACTGGGGTGTGTTCTGGCCCGCTCCGGGTCGAGTGGGGAATATTCTGGACTCGCAGCTTTCAGGGATTACTGTGTGTTCAGCCCCTAACACTCATCTCTCTACACACACACACACACACACACACACACCTCACGCCATCCGATTACTCGAGTGTGAACAGCAGAATAAGTGTAAAGTGTTGGAAAAGCCAAATGGTTTAAAATGGCCAGTCATAGTGAAAACCTGTTTTTTAGCAGAGACGTGTGTGTGTGAATAAAACACACACACTATAAGAACACACACTCAGATGGTGTTCATAACCCAGCATCAGTTTCTATTGAACGGGTTTTATTATTCATGAGCTCTTAAAGTACAGTAAAGCAGAAATCACACTTATCAAACCGCAGCATCTGACGTGTGTGTGTGTGTGTGTGTGTGTGTGTGTGTGTGTGTGTGTGTGTGTGTGTGTGTGTGTGTGTGTTAACCCTTCAGTGAGGAGAGGGACGTAAACTCCTGCCTCTGCTGTCTCAATCCTCACGGTACATACACACCCTCATTCATCAATGTCACACACACATACACACACACACACACAAACTCCAGCACTCATTTGAGACACTTTCTGTAAGACACGTTCACACACGACAGGTGTTGTGTGTGTGTTTGATTTCACCCTGAAATCAAAATGGAAAATTCTCTATTTTTATGGAATATTGCAGTGTTTGTTTGTTCTACATATTTATCACTGCACATCATTATTGTTACTAATCTCAAATCAGTTTATTTTCTCTGATGATGTGTTTACTGGGGCGAGGGAGTCTGACTGAGTTCTCTCTCTCTCTCCTATCTCCCCCCCTCTCTCTCTCTCTCTCTCTCTCTCTCTCTCTCTCTCTCTCTTTCCTATCTTCCCCCTCCCCTCTCCCCCCCCCCTCTCTCTCTCTCCCTCAGAATAATATGTAATGCACAATAAAGTGCGGCACTGGATCCTCCTTTGTCTGTCATTGGTTAATCAATTATTCAGCTAAATTGTCAAAGCACAACTTTAAATAGAAGAGTTGATTGATTATTTCACACTGATGATATTTTAAACATTAGGGGCCATTTAATTCCAGTGTTATTTCCCCAGTTATTCCCCTTAATAACCCTGGCTGATGCCTCTTCCTCCTCATCCTCCTCATCCTCATGAGATCAGGTCACTGGAGTTTGAGCTTGATGTTCATGTGTTGTTTATGTGTGTAATTACGGGAAGGTTAATTATAATAATCAAGTGTGCAGTGTGGGATCAGCCTGTCCTTAAGTAGCCAGGTCTCTCTCTCTCTCTCTCTCTCTCTCTCTCTCTCTCTCTCTCTCTCTCTCTCTCTCTCTCTCTCTCTCTCTCCCTCTCTCTCTCTCTCTCTCTCTCTCTCTCTCTCTCTCTCCCTCTCTTCATTCAGACGCGAGTCACGGTGAGTTCAGTGGCGCGGGCGGGCGTCGCGTGCTGCTGTGAGTAGACGCGCAGGCTCGGGTTCGGTCAGTCTGACGCTCGCTCGCTCGCTCGCGGTGCCGGGGATGCGGCTGTGTGTGACTCTACTGGCGATCGTGCTGTCGGCGGGTGAGTGTGTTCTCTCTCTTTCTCACACACACACACACACACACACACACACACACGATTAACCAGCGGCAGTGAGTTTACTGAAGAAGCTTTAAATGATTGAGTTATAATTAATGTCCTGTGATTTTAATAGGCTTTAATCGGATGCCAATTTAAGATTCTGAAATAAAACGACAGATAAAGCCTGATTTTAATTACAGTTAAATTAGTGTTTTAGTGTGTGTGTGTGTGTGTGTGTGTGACTGATTCTATACACACACGGTGACACTTATTAATGATGCTTAATTCATGCTTTAATTTCTCAAAGGATGACATGTTTCTGTTGTTTAATTGTTATTTTAAATGCATATATTTGCTGGAATTGTGGCAGGTGGAAATTAGGATATTTAGGAATGATAATTTCCATTAAAACTATTTATGTGAAGTAGAGGAGAAAAACTCATATTTCACCCTCAAATTAGAAATATTGTTCAGAAACGTTTTGTTTGTTTTTGGTCAGAGGAGACTCTTATTATATGAAGGCAACACTGATGTATGAATATGATGACTATAGTTTAGCTGGAGCTGACAACGAGCAAAGCGTTTATTACAACTACAAGACAAAGATTTTACATTTATTGATCTCTGAATGTTAATGTTAGTTAATGAAAATACATATTGTTTTTGTTTGTTCTTGTTAATTATCTAATGTAAGAAATACACTGCTTTAAAAAATGCATACGTACAGATGAATATTAAGATTAATAAATGCTATAATAAGATTAATAATAAAAAGTACTGTTTAGCGTTAGTTGATGTTTACAGCTCACTAATAATATAAATGAAACTTGTAAAGCGTTCCAAGAATATATTATATTTATACTCCCCGTTGGAGAAGTCGGAGTGAGATTGTTGTTTTGATCCACAATAATGTTGGGTCTGAATTATTGTAAATTCCCATATGAATATATTTGTTAGTAAATATCTGACATTTAAACCGTATTAAGAGCTTATTTCAGGCATTCATATATTTGCTGTGTTAATGTTAATATATATATATATATATATATATATATATATATTTGCTGAAAACTGTAGTTGTTAATGTAATCCATTTCACATTCTAGGAAATATAATCTGATTATGATTTGATACTTTTAGATTATAATTACCTTTACTGCACCGTAAGTCGATGAAAAGGGATAATTAAATAAAATGGAGTAATTTCTCAAACCGGGAGGACTTTCTCAATGCAAATATTAGTGAGAATTATTAATGATTTACTGCCATGGTGAGAATTAAAAACAATAATGTATCTGTAGCATAATATAATGTAATTACAAGTGTATACATTTAGAAATCTGATTATGAAATCAGTGATGACTGTGTTTGTGGGAATGAAATTAACTCTCACAAATAAACAAACTAACCCTAGAAAATATGAATGAAATATAACCAGTAAAAGGAGTTGATGGAGGTCTCACACAATCTGCTGATGATGAAGATGATGAAGATGATGAGAACACCAGAGAGGTTAAATCTGATAATCCTTCAGCCGGTGTTTGAGGAGCTCTAATGTTGAAAAGGACATTCTGATGGTTGTGTATGAATCCCTCATGAGATCTGAGCTCACTTTAATCCCGCTTCCACAGATCCTGAGGGATTGTAAAGATGCGGATAATATTGTTGTTGAGAAGCGCGAGCTGTCTGATCTCGAGGAGGAAAGCGTCTGTTATTTGGACAGATTCTGTAAACGTCCCTTCAGGAGGAGAGGCTCGGGATGAGGAGAACTTTATTCAGCTGCCGCTGCTGTTTCTAACAGGATCTACAGCTCTAATAGAGTTGTGTGTGTTGAATGTTGTTGTGTGGCTGTTTCTGATTGTGTTTGTTGAGCCTGTGGGATAGTAAAGGTATTGACCTAAACTGAATGATGATGATGATGATGGTGGTGATGATGATGATGATGATGATGATGATGATGATGGTGGTGATGTCACCGTTAGTGCGGATGTTGATGATGATTTAGTCACCAGACTGCGTACAGAGAGGCCTTAAAAACTGCTAGATCTGCTCGTTTCTCAACCCTATTAGAAGAAAATAAACATAATCCAGGCATGTATGTATTTGAAACGGTTAGTTAAACTAACGAAAAAGAAATCTTCGAGCCCAGAAGTGTCCAAGCAACAGCAGTAAAGACTTTATGAATTTACTTCACTTTTAAGATTGGTAATAATAGGGACGATATTATAACTATGCACCCGTATACTTCAGTACGGCAGCAGGGGTGCGCTGTCGTCTCCCTGAGGAAAGATTCGTCTCCTTTGCTGCGATAGGAGGGGAAGAATTTTCTAAACTCGTTAATTCATCATAAATCAACAACTTGTGTAGACCCTATACCGACTCAACTACTGAAAGAGGTCATAGATCCTCTTATTAATATCATTAATTCATCTCTGTCGTTAGGATACGTACCAAAAACCTTTTAAGGTTGATAAAACCGCTTGTTAAAAACAGCAACTTGATCCTCCAGAATTAGTCAATTACAGACTGATCTCGAACCTGCCTCTTCTGTCAAAGATACTGGAAAAGCAGTCTCCTCACGACTGGATTTTTCAATCAGGATTTAGACGGTACCATAGTACCGAGACAGCTCTCATTAGAGTCACACATGATCTGCTCTCATCGTCTGATTGTGGTCGGATCTCTCTATTAGTGTGACTCCATCTCAGTGCTGCATTCGACACAATGGGCTATACACACACATGAGTTCCGCATGTGACCCGAGGATGCTCGTCCATTTCCGGTCCATTTGTGGAGATTAAAGCGGAGGAAAACTGAGGAAAACAGAGTCTTCAATATTTACTGTCCTCCCGTCTTTGAAACGAAACGTACATACGTTTAGATGTAATTTTATATATAGTTATGTTTATTTAATATAATTTTAAAAAGAAGCATAAACACAACGAGGGGTGTCTGTTTTATCTGTTTTTGTGACTAACGTTTCTTTAATATAACCATGGAGTATAAAATTCAATATAAATTCTCGGTATTTCATTGGACTCGGCGGAAGTTATCGAGCATCCTTACACCTTCAGCGGGAATACTGTCGTGCACAGAGCCCATTGACCACAACATTATTTTAAATAGACTAGAAAACTGTGTTAGCATTAGTGGAACTGCACTAGCATGGTTTAAATCAGTGTGTATCAGTAAATGAAGAGACGTCTTATCCATCACAAGTTCAGTATGGCGTCCCACAAGGCTCAGTTTTACAACCGTTACTGTTCCTCTGTACATGCTGTCATTAGGAGACATGGAATTAGCTTTCACTGTTATGCTGATGATACCCAAATGATCTCACTGATGATGTCACTGATTATGTTGATGATGTTACCCCTCCTCCAGGCCTGAATGTGGCGCTGCAGATCCAGTGTTATCAGTGTGAGGACGAGCGGCAGGACGACTGCTGATGATGATGTCACTGATGATGTTGATGATGATGTCACTGATGATGTTGTTGATGATGTTACCCCTCCCCCAGGCCTGAGTGTGGCGCTGCAGATCCAGTGTTATCAGTGTGAGGACGAGCGGCAGGACGACTGCTCGGCTCCAGACTTCATCGTTAACTGCACCGTCAACGTGCAGGACATGTGCCAGAAGGAAGTGCTCGTCATGGAGGACGGTGAGAGCACGCATCACTTCCTGTTCCTGAACAACCACTTCTTCTATATTCACTTCATCACTTTTCCCTATTGATTTTCCTGCTTTATATTGTTCACCGCACAGAATAACCATCGGATTCTCCCTCGGCTACAGTCACGCTGCTCATTTTACACACACATGATTTTGTTTTTGTATTTTGTTAAAAAGACTCATTTCATTTCAGTCCAGTTTCTTTACTAGTAAATGTAATACTTCGTGAGCTTAGAATCAGAAGGTTCTATCTCCACTTTTGGTCGAAATTGAGTTTTTGACATAATCTGATCCATTAGGTGTTTATTAATGCCTGTGTGGTGTTATTT
The DNA here is from genome assembly GCA_038021265.1 of Cyprinella venusta. Classification (NCBI taxonomy): domain Eukaryota; kingdom Metazoa; phylum Chordata; class Actinopteri; order Cypriniformes; family Leuciscidae; genus Cyprinella; species Cyprinella venusta. The sequence goes on along the minus strand of CM075866.1, from coordinate 51,913 downwards.
TTGTAAAAAAAAAAAAGATTAATAGATAAAGCTATAATAAAAGATTATACTACATAACAGTTTTGACAGCTGGGATGTAAAAACTTTGACGCTCAATATCTCAGAACTACCCTAAACGGAGATTGAACCTTATAATTCTAAGCTCACGACTTGTTGATTGATGTCTAAATTAATATGTTTTAATATTTGATTTTTGCATTTCCTTGTCAATAGAAATTTGGCAAAAAATTCTAGAGGAATGTACTTTAAAACCTTTAATGCCCTCTAACTAAAATAATTTAGTCTTTAGAATTTGAAAATGATTCAAAGGAAATATTGAATTATTGTGTGTGTGAGACATTGAACATTGACAATTAGATGGAATTAACAGAAATATTGAACATGCATTCAGAAAATAAAGTCCAGTTTTTATCACACACACACACACACACACACACACACACACACACACACACACACACACACACACACACACACACACACACACACACACACACACACACACACTTAAGCTGTTAGGTTCTCATCACTGTAATGCGTCTGAATGATTTTGTGCATTAAAGTAAAAATACTGTGATTGGACATGATTTAAATATCAGACAGCATCAGTTAAAGGAAGAACCGCAACGATCATCTTATCATTTATAATACAATTTGAGAGAATTTGAATGCAGAAAATCTTAAAACAGACTTACATCTTTTCTTTATGTAAATTGTTTCTTTTATATTATATGATATATATATATATATGAAGAGTTCAGATGCAAAAGCCTCTAAGTGCCATTTGAAATTTTCTTCTAGAATGATCATTTTTATCAAGCTTGTATATTTAAGTTCAGTAATTCCACTTAAATTGCAATGAAGATTACCTATTAATTGTCATTTAAGTGAAATTACTGAACTTAAATATACAAGTTTGATAAAAATGATCATTCTAGAAGAAAATTTCAAATGGCCCTCAGAGGCTTTAGCATCTGAACTCTTCATATATATATATATGTTTATATAAGGGGAGTTGTGTTAATGTGTGATGTCTGTAATGACTGACAGTAACAGTTGCCGTGTCTGTGTGTGTATGTCTCTCTCTCTCTCTCTCTCTCTCTCTGTAGGGGTCCACTACAGGAAGTCGTGCGCCTCGTCCGGAGCGTGTCTGATCGCGTCCTCGGGGTATCAGCAGTTCTGCACGGGGAAGCTGAACTCGGTCTGCATCTCCTGCTGTAACACCCCGCTCTGCAACGGCCCGCGCCACCGGAGGAGAGCTCTGTCCCGCGCCTGCGCACTGCCCGCGTCCACGCTCCTCACGGCCCTGCTGCCGCTACTGTGGGCGTGCACGCGCTGACGGACTCAAGGCTTCTCAACGGAGGCTCAGACTGTGTGTGTGTGTGTGTGTGTGTGTGTGTGTGTGAATGCTAGATGATGAACAAACACAGGCTCACTGGACTGTCCGAGAGAGGAGGAGCGATTATCCTGGAGGATTGAACTTCACCAGATGAGCTGTGTTCAACGTGCTTCCCTTCCTTCCCCTTATTAGTGGGCGGGGCTTCTTCACATAATCCCTCCAATCAGAGAGCCATGGGTGGAATTTGGCTGGAATATCCAACCACACGCTAATGCTACCAGAAGGGGTGGGACCAAATATGGATCAGGCGAGATATCACCGTCCTTCTCCGTGCTCTACGATAATCGCTTTTCTGCCACCAAATATCCATATTTCATTATTAAAATAAGGCTGTAAACAATTTTCCCTCCTCAGTGTCACTACTTCATGTCTCCTGGAGGTGGCGCTCAACACATGAATGAAGGAACCGTGGACGTAAGTTAACTAAGTCTCCTGTGTGTATCTGTGTAAGCGCTCGATGAAGAGTGTCAGAGACGTCTATTTACAACATATTTATGAAGCGTTGATCTCTGTAGCCAATCAGAGACATATCTGTTGAGCTGCACATGAACCCAGTGGCCAATCAGAGGTGTTTAAGAATCCGCTCAAAATGCTAGACGAAATGTTGGCGTTGTCACATTTTTAAAATGTTAAAATACCCAAGTCGACAACATTATTCCCAGGGAAACATCGAGGTGTCCCAGGTTTAAACAATAGAGGTCGGCACATCTTGAGATGTAGCAGGTTTATGTAAAGCAGGTCGATAAGCATTTACTCACAAAGAAAAGTTTAAGATTTCAAAAAGTATAAGCATAAAATGTTTAATTTACTTAAAATGTTCAATGAAAGACGTTTTGTGCTGTTTTCTGACCGTTTGGACTTGAATAAAGAGAGACCCCGTGCTTAACCTTTTCACAGGCATTATGTTTTCACAGGTACAGATATCGTGATTATCATTATAGGATTGTCCAGCCATATATGGATTATCTCAGAATTGCTGTATCGTGATATTATTGTTATGCTGAGCCATGTATCGTATATCGTCTCGTGAGGAACGCGGTGATCGGTTCTGCGCAGATTTTGCTGATCTCAAACAAGCCTAATGAATATACTCCACCACATCACATCATCACTGTGGTACGACCCGATACATGTGAAGTGATTCGAAAGTGAAAGTGAAGGCAGAGACCTGAATATTTAGGGGCGTGTTATTCTAATGGCAATAGTTTTCAGCCGCGGGATTTATCAAGGGCAGGTGTGGTGAAGAGATGAGTCCCACCGATTGGTTCAAAGCTAGTTTTATGGGTAAACGCTTAGTGCCTTTTTACAAATTAGAGTAAATCAGTTTATTATAAGAGACCTTTGAAGTACGTTATAAGGAGTCATTAATGTATTTTAACTTCTATGTTTCATATACTAGTATATGACCGAAGCTGTAGATTGTAAATTTAAACATTTCTCGTTCTTATTGTTTTTTAGTTAGCTTACATAGCATTTATCTGCGGCAAACGTCAGAATGACTAGCCGAGTCCAGGCGGGCTAGTTGTGCCTCTGATCCTTGGTTCTGACAACTCCGAAAACGTCAGAACAATGATTTAAAAAGGCGCAATCTTTATAAATAAACCACAGATTTGAGCTTTAAACAACTATATTCACGACTTAAAAACTCTTAAAATTACAGGGCTGCCAACTCTCACGCATTGAGTCAATTCTCACGCTCTCACGCCACACCCCCGATTTCTCACGCTAAAGTGTCAAGCCAGTCGGCAAAATACCTGAAAGATAAGTTTATCTATAAATCCACCAGTTGAGCCACTCGTGATCGACTAGTTTTACCACAAATTAGTCAAAATATCCTCTAATCTAGTCTAGAGCGATCATGCATGCGAAACAGATATTGAGCTCCTAACGGAGCGGACGCAAAACCAGGACTGGAGTCAAAGCCAATTCCTCTCTGCACTCTAAGCGTTCTGTTATTACTCCGATTAAATCCACTACGGGTTTTCCAGTCTCACTCAGAGGAAAAACTGCTTCGTGTTCGCGTGAGCAAAGTGCACAGGTTTCTCTAAAAACACCCTGCACAAACAGAATGCATATTCTTAGTCTTGTGCTGTTTTAAGGCAAAAAGCCATATCATGGTTTCGTTTTTTAGTTCATTGGCAAAATATAACACTAGAGACCTTCATGTTAGTTTGTACATTAACATCTCATGTTCGTGAAAAGGCAGATTCGAACTCGCGTCCGAGCGCATCAGTTCTTTCATGTATTACAGGTTCTACGATCTACGCTACAGAAGCTGCTCTGTGACGGGGGTGTTTTTGGGATAAAGACAGGCACTAAAGGCTGCTTTAGTGCAAATATAGGCTATGCATACAATAGGTGTTCCTGTGACAAGTTTGAGATTCAAAAGCGTAGATTTTTAGTGAATAATGATTAAAATGGACATACTTTACAATATGGGTGTAGATATATATACATAGGCTATGCGCACCGACCCCCCCTCCTCAAAAGTCAAAAGTTGGCAGCTCTGCTTAAAATTACATTTCATGACACAATAACAGTATTATTTTTAAATTTCGCGGACTTTCTCCTCTGCTGTTGACGCAACCTACTATGAAAAGCGCTAAACAAATAAACGTATTACTTGAAAAACGCTAAACAAATAAACATAACTTGATGGCAACAAACTGCTTTTATCAAGTTATCGTGTGTGAGAACATATTTAGATCAGGCATACTACTGGCATACTATGGGGTCCTACGGTGGGACCCACGCTACGGTTCTGATCTACGATCGCACCTCGCGATCATTCATTTAACTATTTAAAAAAAGACAGGAATAAAGCACCAATGCAAACTTTTTATTAGTCAAATTCATTAAAAATGTAAAATCAAGTATAGAATATAAGTAGTCAAAGACAAAAATACTGTTGTTAATGAGAGGACACAAGACTGCTGCAGGTTATGACCTGGCAGTCAGCGCCATAGATATCATATAGAGACTAGATACCCTATTGGCCTCTGAAAAACGAGAAATACGGCCGCCATCTTAAACCGGTCGTACTCTTGTCTCGTTGCATGGCAGCAGATAGGATGCCAGAGCACTGTGGAGCATTTTTCTGTTCTAATCGCCGGACCACCAAAAATAGTGCTTTTCACAAGTAAGTCTTAACATTACCCTACTATTGATTGTATTTTGTGAATAGAATATTACCAGATAATGGAGAAGGAGCAAGGATATTTGCTATTACTGTACTGAAATCGTTGTGAAATGCTGTTTACTGCATCAGCCGGTGTTCACCCGGCTTGGAGAGGTGGGGTAACTGTTAAATTAATAGTTACAAGAGCTTCTAGGTTATCAGATAAGCATTCAACTGGCCTGTTTTATTGGTTATTTGTGTTTGCGCACATCAGGTGGCAACGTTATATGTACACGCATGACAGCGATGCGAAAATTGAGTTAGCAGCTACACTCTAACTTCTAGTTTTATTGATAACCTATATCTTATCACATGCGATTTGGCTATTGATATTACAGAAGTCCTGTGGTAAAATTATTAACTTACTTCAGCCTTAAGTTAATCCGAAAATGGCTTTAATCTAGACATTTTCCCCTCCCAAATCCACATATAATAAAAAGGTATAGGCTTAATGTTGTACGAATTTCTACTACAGCCCACAGCTTTAAGCACTTCGATAACAAGATACATGTTATACAACATATTTTTTGTGAAATTAAACATTATCTGTGTTAAAAGATCAGGGGCTTTTGATAAAACATCAGGGCTTAAGCCCCCAAAGAGAACATTCCCGTGCGAATAATGGTCAATAATGTGCTGTTACTCCGTTTATGCTCAGCAACACTCACTTGATTTTATTATGAAATGTAAGAGAAAAATAATGTTTTCTGACATGAAAGCATTGATGTTTTATTTAGCTGTAAATTAAGCCCCAACCCTAAACTGATAATAAGTAAACCACTGGGAGAACGCAGGCGTCTGTGATAGGGTGACCAACGTCCTGTTTCACGTCCTGTCCTACGTCCTGTCCTACGTCCTGTCCTGGCTGTTTATTTTTATAAAGTGATGGAAGTGTCCTAGTTTTCAGAAAACTGCTGGGAAAGATCAGCTCTACAGCGAAATATAGATGGACAAACAAGGAGGATGAGGAAGAAAACTAAAGATATAAATATATTTTGTTAGTTCGTTTTTGTAAGTTTGCTAGAGCTATTTTTGTTCAATTTGGAGGTATTTTTTTTAGTTATTTATTATATATATATATATATATATATATATATATATATATATATATATATATATATATATATATATATATATATATATATATATATCTTCATAATACAGAAGAGACATTAACATTACTGTATTTCATTCATTATTGTTGAAACCTGTCATAATAAATCATGCTGAGTAACCTCTGAGAATCTGAATTCGTGTCTTGTAATTTAACAATTTTATACCCATCCAGAGGAGGCATAGCCTACTTTAAATGTATTTAAATTAATAGGGCAGCATCTTTGAGTAAACTTCGAGTATCATTTGAGGATCTGTTTGCTCGGCCGAGTGTCCTGGTTTTAGGTAATCTTTCATTAGTAGAAAGCCAGTTAATGTAAACATACATGTTAAGGTAACACATCAAAAATTACGTTTTAATAACATTTTAGTGATACTACACTGCGGGGGGCTGGAACACGTGTGACGTAGCCATGCGCTCTTACTACAGCGTCTCCTTCTGTGCTGATTAGGACAGTAGACCCTAAACTAAAGCCTATGGATATGGGGGTAGAATTGTTCCATTATTCAAAATAAATAGATCATGATCCACAAATAAATGTAAAGAGATTCACAAAAATAAATCAAATTCACAAATAAATATATTAAGATCCACAAATAAATGTAAAGAGTTTCACAAAAAAATGCAAAACTCAAAAATAAATAAAATGAGATTTGCAAATAAAACTATGTATTTACAAATGTTTTTTATGCCACAAACACAACTCTGCCTGGTATTTATTTGTGAACCGCTTTCTGTGCATTTGTAAATCCCCTCACGCATTTGTGGATTTCGAAACACTTCTGGCGTCGACACGCTGGAAAATCCACAAATAAGTGGACTCCACCCACCGTTTCCTCAAGCCAATCAGATAACGGCTATGCTGAGCTGACCAATCGTAGCACGTTCTCGCTACAACCAATCACGTTAGTCTTTACACTCGGGGCGGGACATGAATGTGATTCATTCGATTCATTTTGAAGATATTAATTGAGCTGTTTGTGTGGTTGCAACAACCTGTTTCCAAAAGGTTGCTGGAGTTTAAGGCTTTTTTTATATTTCCATCGGGATTACACACAAATTATGATCACCCTCCCGAGCATAACACCCTCTACACCGGAATCAAGCGGCGCGTCAGAAGCAAATGAAATCTTCTTGGCTGCCGTGGCAGTCTAATGTAATACTAACATGTTTGTAATGTTAACACATTTTGCCCATGACGTTTTCTTACCTGCAGATATATGACGTGTCTATAATCTTCTATAATCTATAACACATCATTTGCACGGTTTGTTTTGTCCTGTTAGAGAGACTCGCACGGGGTTGACACAATGTAAGAAATGACAAAACGGAGGATTTTGTCTAATAATTAAATAATAGCTAATAAAATAGCTAGCGATAGGACATAAATATTATGTAGAATACCAAATATCAGCCCAAATGACCATCATTGAAGATGTAACATGTACACTGGGGTTTTGAGTAGCCTAATGGAGAAAAAAAACATTCATTTTGGATGCTGTAACTTTTTTACGATATTAATTGGTTGATCAAGTGTTTTAGTGGATGAATAAATGCTAATGGCGTGTGTTCTGGACATTTCACTTTTAAATGCATGATACATGTTTAATGTAACGTTTCAATATGGATCATTAGATCCACGGACCTGCTGCATGCGTATTTAAATCTTGGGAAGTGGAAAAAGCTCTTGGGACAGTAATTTCACAATCTCGCTTGTTTGTCATGAGATCGAATCCAGTTATTTATCAGTCAGCAACTTTTCTGTTGTATCCATAGACTGTAAAAAATAAGTTTTATCATGAAAAACGTGACGCTTCCATAACGCGTTGTTCCCATAACAGAGATTTACGCGCTGTTTCTCTTGCATTTTCAAAGGCTCATAAAAATGTGGCTTGATACACAGTCTGGTCTATCGAAATAAAAATATATGAACATAATATTATGTATTATATACTCTATTATTATATATTATTTAATACTAAAACCCCAGCAGTATCCTACATGCTGTCACATCTTCAGTGATGGATGGTCATTTGGCTGTAATTTGGTAGGCTTATTCTACATAATATTTATGTCCTATCGCTAGCTATTATACTTTAAAGACAAAATCCTCCGTTTTATCATTTCCTACATTGTGTCTACCCCGTGCGAATCAGTCTAACATTACACAAAGCAAACCGTGCAAATGATGTGTCGTCCGTCCGTGTAGCCGATGCTTCAGAAGAAGAACGGACATCCGTTCACTATCATCGTGTCGCGCTGCGCCGCGTCCACCGGTCCAGTGTAAAAGCCTACATTATCACGAATAATGAATAATGCATGCAGCCAGCACTAGTCAAGAAGTGAGATTATTGACACGTCATATATCTGCAGGTAAGAAAACGTCATGGGCAAAATGTGTTAACATTACAAACATGTTAGTATTACATTATTGAAACTGCCACGGCAGCCAAGAAGATTTAATTGGCTTCTGACGCGCTGTCGCGCCGCTTGATTCCAGTGTAGAGGGTGTTATGCTCGGGAGGGTGATCATAATTTGTGTGTAATCCCGATGGAAATATAAAAAAGCCTTAAACTCCAGCAACCTTTTGGAAACAGGTTGTTGCAACCACACAAACAGCTCAATTAATATCTTCAAAATGAATCGAATGAATCACATTCATGTCCCGCCCCGAGTGTAAAGACTAACGTGATTGGTTGTAGCGAGAACGTGCTACGATTGGTCAGCTCAGCATGGCCGTTATCTGATTGGCTTGAGGAAACGGTGGGTGGAGTCCACTTATTTGTGGATTTTCCAGCGTGTCGACGCCAGAAGTGTTTCGAAATCCACAAATGCGTGAGGGGATTTACAAATGCACAGAACCCGATTCACAAATGCGTGAGGGGATTTACAAATGCACAGAAAGCGGTTCACAAATAAATACCAGGCAGAGTTGTGTTTGTGGCATAAAAAACATTTGTAAATACATAGTTTTATTTGCAAATCTCATTTTATTTATTTGTGAGTTTTGCATTTTTTTGTGAAACTCTTTACATTTATTTGTGGATCTTAATATATTTATTTGTGAATTTGATTTATTTTTGTGAATCTCTTTACATTTATTTGTGGATCATGATCTATTTATTTTGAATAATGGAACAATTCTACCCCCATATATGGAGAACTGGACTGAGAAGAACACACTCTCGTTAGGACGCCTTCAATTGGAGAAACACATTTTTACTGTCAGAGAATCACTCTACGGGCATGCGTGAGTTCGGCGCAAGAGGGTGACGTGTCAGCCTACTAAAGAGCGGCGCTTAGTCATGACGTCACTGTAAGCGGAAGTGAAGGAGAGTTCCAGAAAGAGCGGCGGGTGCGCGAGATTCAGCAACACAAACTCTAACAATAACTACTCTAATCATAATTACAGAGCGATACTGTACAGTATCAAAAGGAGGATCAGCTGATCGAATCACGGACTATCCATCATGACGACCATCGATTACAGTGTGTGGGATCACATCGAGGTTTCTGATGATGAAGATGATACTCATCCGAATATCGACACTCCGAGCCTGTTCCGCTGGAGACACCAGGTACACACACACACACACACACACACACACTCACACACACTCTCTCTCACACACACAACTTCATCCAGCACTGAGCAGTGTCCGCAGGGTAGGGTTATTGTTTGGGCGATTTTAACTGTTCTCAGGTCATACAGTGGACAGCACTCACGGAGAACCGTCAGCAGATGTGTGTAGAACAGTGATGATAGTTTATGATGATCTTGTGGACGTTTGCAGAGAAGCTTTTCCTGATGTAAAGCAGTAAACGTGGATAAAAGTAAGTTTGAATAGGGTTTCTGCAGTAAGACTTGGAGAATGGGTGTTAAAGAAGTGTTGTGTCGGTTGTATCATTATATGTCTGTCACTGTCACCGATGATCTGCACACCGCACATGTCCCTCCTGTCTTTAGCCATGAGCTGAATCAGTGTGAGTGAAGTCTCCTGCGGTGTCCAGCGGGTCAGTCTGCGGTCCGCATCACCGTTTGACCCTTTCTGGATCCGACAACAAATTAATACGTTTAATTATATCGAGTGCTCTATAAATCTCCAACATCCTCACACTCACAGCCGAATACTACATGAGCCGAAGACTGGTGCTCCTCAGGCTCGAGTGGACCGTGTGGAGACGTTCCTCAAGCTGTGTGTGTGTGAGTGTGTGTGTGTGTGTGTGTTGTCCTCATGTGAGCTGATGTGTGTGTGTGTGTGTGTGTGAGTGTGTGTTGTCCTCATGTGAGCTGATGTGTGTGTGTGAGTGTGTGTGTGTGTGTGTGTTGTCCTCATGTGAGCTGATGTGTGTGTGTGAGTGTGTGTTGTCCTCATGTGAGCTGATGTGCTCCTCAGGCTCGGGTGGACCGTATGGAGGCGTTCCTGAAGCAGGGCGAGGAGCTGGAGAAGAGCCTGACGGAGAGCCGGAGGAGGCTGGAGGAGGCGCAGCGCAGGGTGAAGGAGCTGAAGGAGGCGGGGTCATCAGACCAGGAGGAGCTGAGTAAAGCCCAGGCGGAGGAGAAGCAGCTGAGGAAGGAGGAGCGGACCTGGCAGAAGAAGATGGAGGAGCACCGGCGAGAGGAGAAGAAGATGCCCTGGAACGTGGACACACTCAGCAAAGAGGGCTTCAGTAAGGTGCGACACACACACACACACACACTATACTCACTCACTCAGATGGACACGCCCCTGACGCCCCTGTGTGTGTGTGTGTGTGTGTTTTTAGAGCGTTGTGAATGTGAAGCCTGATAAGCAGGAGGAGACGGAGGAGCAGAAGGAGGAGAAACACAAGAGCTTCGTGGAGAAGAACGAGAAACAGATCAAACACTTCGGTGAGATGAAGCGCTCTGTCTGACGGGGGCGGGGCTTTAGCCTGTCACTCACGTGAGATCCTCCAATAGCAAACCACAACCAACCAATCAATTCCTCACGGACACAATCAAGCCCCGCCCACATTTAATCCAAAAGTTTCGCTTGTAGATCAGTGTCAGGTCATTCACTGCCGTTCTCATGACGTGTGTGTGTGTGTGTGTGTGTGTGTGTGTGTGTGTGTGTGTGCAGGGATGCTGCGCCGCTGGGACGACTCTCAGAAGTACCTGTCTGATAACCCTCACCTGGTGTGTGAGGAAACGGCCAATTATCTGGTCATCATGTGCATCGATCTGGAGGTGGAGGAGGTAGCGCTGTGTGTGTGTGTGTGTGTCTGTGTGTGTCTTTCATGTATACAGTGCTTTTTACAATGTGGATTGTTTTAAGCCGTTTTACAGTGATAATAGGAAATGAACAGAATGTGTGTGTGTGTGTGTGTGTGTGTGTGTGTGTGTGTGTGTGTGTGTGTCAGAAACACGCGCTCATGCAGCAGGTGGCGCATCAGACCATCGTCATGCAGTTCATCCTGGAGCTGGCCAAGAGCCTGAAGGTGGATCCGCGCGGATGCTTCCGCCAGTTCTTCGCCAAGATCAAGGTGTGTGTGTGTGTGTGTGTGTGTGTGTGTGTGTGATCCTGATAACCGCACTCGTTCACTCAGCTGCTCTTCTCTTTAATGGCCTGCTTTGGTATTTTAATAACAGACAGTAATAGTTCACACTAGCCGCGTTTCCATTACCCTTTAATTTGCACAAATTGAAATTATGAAATGAAAATACACTCAATGGAAACACGTCAATTTCACAAAATCTCCCGTTTATCGCAAAAAAGTGTTTACTCTCGCATGAGGAGGTCTTCCAGGCAATTCGAAAAAGGATTTTTTCACAAAACTGCAACGGAAACAGATTTTGTGCATTTACAGTCACCTGACTTAGAAGACGGAGTGTGTTTGAGGTCTGTGTCCGCAAATAAGAATAATAATTATCATCATTAGCCTATTATAACATTTATTAGGCTACATATGTAGGAGACACTTTTATCCAAAAAAGGAACAAATTCGTCACGTCTCATTCATGGACAATAATAATAATAGGGCTAAGATTATCACAAATAAACACTCAGTTTTGTCCAATATCCAAGAGTGTGTGTGAGTTTGGAGCGCTGGATGGCAGACAGACGCCGGCGGCCGTCAACACTTTCATTCTCCCATCAACAGTGGAATCAACTTAAAATACTCTAGCATTTCTGGATATACAGAAAATAATAATATATTATTCACAACTACTTTTATTTGTGTAATGTCACAATAACAAGAAAACGTTCTTTTGTACAATAACATAAAACAGTCAGGCGCGCTTTATGATCTGGAGCGTGAGAACTGAACCAATATCCTGTATAGACTAAAGCTTTAAAAGAACTAATTGGAATCGTAAACGAACACCTTCTGATGATGTAATCCGTATGAAAGGTGCCGTTCTCTCTAAAGGTGTGTCCGGAGATTATGTTTTTAGCTCGTTATTTTTTCAGACTCATTTATAATAACTCACCTATTCAGCACTGCGGGAAAAATATCATAAATATCCATGCTCTAATTTGGCCTCAGAAAACCAGTAAGATCTACATTTTTCCCCATATTAATTTATGAATATTTTAAATGTTTTAAAGGGGGCAGAAAGTCATAAACAAATATCAGAAATGGTGTTCAACTTTGCGTTTTAAAAATATAACAACCGTTCATTTTTCGTTTTGCAACGAGCGTTTGGACATAATACGAGATAGAGTTCTTTATTAAATTCATTAAAAAAGAAACAATAATGACAGGAATAGCCTCTAAACCTCAAAGAAACGCCATGAAGACATCGAAGCAGAAATAAGGGAGAAACACCAGGAACTCTGTGTCTTTCCCTGCTATTAATGATTGGAGAACACATCACGTCTCCTTCCATGAATAATAATAATAATGTCCAGTGCGGTGCGTGGCTGTGAAATAAGATATAAACCTACCAAAGACCGTTGATTTTTGGACTTATCGCGAGATTAAAAAAGGCGCTTTAGTCGCATAACATCGGCTAATGGAAACACCGTCATTTTGCAATAGTTTTTATGGAAATTTGGAAAATATTGCAAAAGTTTTGCGCAAATCTGTAATGGAAACGTGTCTATTGATGCCTGTGTGTGTGTGTTATTCAGGAGCAACAGTGAAGGAGGAAGCAAACGATTGTGGCGTTAAAGTACTGTCTTTATTAACACACTCTTCATATCAAAGTGTGTCTCGCGGTTCATCGCTCAACGTCTCGGTCGGCCAGCGACCCATGTGACGGAATGAAACGCCATTTCCAAATATTCCGAATATTAAATTAAATATCCTACCGTTACCCTCCTTCAAAGACCTTTTCATGATCATTCACACGAATCCTCATTGGTGTCCAAATTGTTCCAAATCCACATGTAGTGTGACGAGCCCCCGGTGACAGTGTGTGTGTGTGTGTGTGTGTTTCAGACTGCAGACCAGCAGTATCAGGACGCGTTTAACGACGAGCTGGAGTCGTTTAAGGAGCGAGTGCGCGGCCGGGCCAAGATCCGCATCGAGAAAGCCATGAAGGAGTACGAGGAGGAGGAGCGTCAGAAGCGGCTGGGACCCGGAGGACTGGACCCTGTGGAGGTGTACGAGACGCTCCCGGCGGTGAGACTCACACACACACACACACACACACACACACACACACACACCTACAGTTACCATAGCAGTGCTGACGTTCAGGAGAGCGTTCATGCTATGTGGTTCTCAATATGTTCTCTGTGTGTTCTCAGTATACAGTGACATGTCGCTGGTTGAGTGTAATTAATCAGAATAATCTTCATCTAAGCAGTCATTGGTGGAATCCTAAAGGCTGTTCTGCATAATTTTACGGGAGATTTCGGTCTTTTCGATGAGAATCTGTACGATCAGGAGTAGAAACGTCGCATGTTTGTTGTGTAAACTCAGTCTGCTGTGTTTGGAAGTGTGTTTAGGGTGATCGGTGTTTCTGACATCAGTGGACCTCAGCGCTTCTGTCGTAGCAGTGACTCTTCTGTCTTCCTCTCCACAGGAAATGCAGAAATGCTTCGATGATAAAGACATTCAGATGCTTCAGGACGCCATCAGCAAGATGGACCCCACGGTCAGTGTAGCGTGAGTCGGACCAGGGCTGGCCGATGTACCGTACTTGGCGGTGTTGTGAGTGTAGTGTGAGTAGGGCTGGGCGATATGACGATATATATCGTTACTGCGGTAGAAGACGTCAGCCGTAACAGATATTTTTAGTCTGTGTATGCCGCGAAATGTAAATAAGTGGGCTTGATTAATAGGGCTGGGCAAAAATATCGATTTTTCGATTAATCTTATTTTAAAATGTGGTTGATTCAAAATCGATTCTCAACGGCCACGAATCGTTTTTCTCCATATAAAGGGCTCGCGGACGCGGTGCTGTATCTTCTCATCTCTCTGCACTAGGCAAGCGCTGTCGATACACACACACGTTTAGGAGTCGGGACATGACGGAATATTCACTTAACAATTGGGCCAGCATTGCATCGTAACCTATGATCGCAACTAACGTTTATCATTTTCTCATCTTTTTAAGTTTTACAAGCAATGTTAACCCATCGGGTGCTCGCGCACGCTCAGAGATGTCTTTCACTGCGTGCACAGCCTAAATCCGCCTCACAAACAGCTCGCCACAAACAAGTTTTATCCCTGGATTATATCGCTTTAACAGTTAAAACACGCAACATTATGTCAAAACTCTGGTCTTGGTGAGTCACCTCGTAAAGACAGTCGGTAATGTCTTAAATTAGCATTAAACGCGTCTGACAGAAAGTCAGTGAGACAGTAATGGGTTCGCACATTAGTTCTTAAAGTGAACGCAGCCATTCGTGTCAGTCATCAATTCTGTTGTCATAACAACAGAATATAGTATTAATTGTAAGCAATCAGAATTAATAGCCTTTCTATTTAATTCTGTCTGGACTAAAAAGACTACCCAGTGTTATTTTACATTGGATTACTTTATTCAGTTTCTGTAGTATTTCTGATACACCCAAAAAAACTACCCCAAAATGTCTTTTAATTTGTGTCTTTATTCTATTATATTTATTTGTGCTACTTTTCTCAATTTTATATTCAAAGATTGAAATCAAGCATCCATACATAAACTCTTAACAAAAAAAATACATTAACATTTAGGGAAGATCAATGTAAAAAATGTCTAAATATTCATATATTTATTTATCTTATCTATTATCTTATCTATTTATCTTAAACATAAAATAACATGATACTGTTTGATAAAACTGCGACTGTTCTGACTTTTTTTTGCATATTACATCAAAATCCTGTCTAATCTTTGTATGAATTTAGTGTACCTAAAATAGACCTTATTCAGAGCAGCGCCATGACGGGTATGAGAGTGAGGCTGTGAGGGATAGACTTACCGTGTTTCTAATGGCATCCGCTGTAAAAAGCTGAATAAAGCTCAAATTACTCACTATTTTTCCACAGTTTACATTGTTGGGAGTTTTTTGTCAACTGAAATTTCTTGGAAAGATATTTTTCCAGTGTTTCAGAAACAGAACAATCTGAAAACACTTTAAATAACAGTACAGCCCATTGAAGAGATGTATGTCTATCCCTCACAGCCTCGCTTTCATTCTCATTAAAAATCAAAGATGGCGCTGCCGTGAATAAGGCGTATAAAAAGTGTTTTATATATAGGTTTATGGGCCTTAATTTCCTTGTATTAATTAACCACTAGTAAACTTATGTCCACTGTTCTTTTTTATGAATTATAAATATAGGATTTTTATTACATCTTCATTATAGTCGAATCGAGAATCAAATCAGGAATCGAAATCGAATCGAAATCGAATCGATCTGAGAGCTTGCGCATCGATTGAAATGTGACTCGATACCCAGCCCTAGTGATTAACAGGAGATTTGTCAAAGAAACATGGAGAAAGCAGATCAAGAGGATCCACAAAGGAATTACGTTCTCTAAAGGACTGTTGTTAACGTGATATGTTCAGGGAAAGGCGCAGACGTCAACTAGAGCAGAGCAGCTACAGGTTCGAGGACTGCACGGTCACAACGGGGAAAGCATGAAGTTACTTGATAACAACGTTTCATAGGCTATATCAATATCATTACGAGTAGAAGTAACCTTAAATAAAGTATAGTTATCCGCAGCTTTCCTTCTCTTATGTATAGTTACTGTTAAACATGAAAATGGCATTCAAGATGAATGAACATCCTGCTAGTTAAAACGAATTAGCAAAACTACTAAATATGCAGTGCGAGTTATGTTTTTTAACTCCAAACTATTGCCCACTGAAGCAGTTGATAAAATCTTCCTTTGATTCGATCCGCGATTACAACTTGACACTCGGATTAATCGATCGCATTTTGTTGATGCAGAAGACGCGCGCGTGCACGTGAGCTGAGGGGGAGCGCGGCGTTCACCGGGCTATGGTCTAATAACGACACACTGTTATAAGGTGTGTATAATTTAAAGTACTTAGTCAACACTAACCGGAGCTGCAGTTTGGTGTTCATACAGCTGCTCTCCTTCTAGTCACTTAATTCTGAACTCGATGAACTCGACTCTTCTGAACTCCTCCTGATTAAAGCTCAGGGTGACGGGTTGCCAGATATCTCAAAAAGAGCAAAACATGCCCCTTAAAAACACCTTATAATAAATACACATGGTAAAAAATATATTGTAGTTATATTATTTATATATTATAATTATATATATATTATAATTGTATTATAAACTGATTGATGAAGCATGACATTGAAGAATTATTCAGCAACACTTCTGCCTATTAAAGTTGAAATGCACTTGAGTTGTATTTAATATCAATCTGTTGTGGGAAGTTCATCTAAACGTTGATGAGTGTTTTTTTGTTTTCTATATTTTGCTATAAAAATAGTTTACCAAAGAAATAATTTACCAAATAAATTAAAAATCAAACATGGTGGCGTACTTTTCATTTCTAAAGTATTTGGGTTTATTTATCATACAAAACCCTTTTTGTCATTTTTTTTTTTTGAGGATAACTACATATATAAATAACTATATCGTGATATATATCGTTACCGTGAAATAAAATTAGTCATACCGTCAAACACAATTTTGGTCATATCGCCCACCCCTAAGTGTGAGTGTGACTGTAGTGTGTGACGATGGTGTTGAGTGTGACGGTGTCATGGCTCGATAGTGTGTGTGTGTGTGAGTGTGCCTTGTCCCTCGTCTGATGATGTCGTCCCGCAGGAGGCCAAATTCCACATGAAACGCTGCATCGACTCGGGATTGTGGGTACCGAACTCACGTGTGGACGAAGAGGGAGATAAAGGTGAAGCCGACGAGCCGACGTATGAGGAAGTGAAGAAGGAAGATCAGTGATCGCTCCACACACACACACACACACACACACACACACACACACACACACACACACACACACACACACACACCGAAGGCCAAAGCAGATTCCAGTTTGACCCACTGCGATGAAGAAGGGACTGATGGGTCTCTCCTCTTCCTCTGTTGTTGTTTTATTTATGTGTTTGACCTGTAGCGTGAGGCTGTTTCCCTCATGAGTGTGTGTGTGTGTGTGTGCAGGACTCTGCAGTATTAGATGAACTCTACTCATCAACTGGTTCAGTCTGGGTTCGCCTCTTTTAGTTCAGATCGCTCTGCTCTGTTAGTGCTGATGCTCCGTTTGGCAGAATAAAATTGTGGGCTGATGGGTAATCTGTGTCTGTCTGTGTGTGTCAGCAGTAATGATGTCATTATTACAGTTTTAAAGATATAACGGGAGAAACGGGTCAGTTTAGAGCCATAGATGGAGTTTTCTGACTGTCTGTTTCCTCTGTTGTACAGTAGGGCGCGCTGTTCCTAGATCAGGTACCGTCAAGTATTGAGAAAAAGAATAATTGATAAGGCTAGAATATTTTTATTTGTTTAGAAGTAGAGACTGTGTTTTTGGCTTTTTATTAGTTATGAATTGATTATTTTTTCCTTCAGTTAAGTGTTTCCTGTGGCAGCTGTGTCGGTTTTACATTTTATTTCAAGTAATGAAAAAGTGTTTATGTTTGTAGTTTGAGTGAATATTAACCCTGTTTGTGTTTGATGAAGATCATACTGAGTGAAAGACACACGTCTCGTCTAACAGCAAACACACTGATCGACACACACACCGGAGACGGACGTCAGTGTTCAGATCCGCTTTATTCACACACAGCCGGAGTCAGAGATCTAGAGCCTTCTGGAGACGAACACACACCTCCCGCTCACCCAGAGCTAGCATCATCTCCGCCACACTCGGACCCTTCTGCACACACAGGAGCACTGGGGTTATAAAGGTCTGTGTGTGTGTGTGTGTGTGTGTGTACCTGCTGTGTGCTCAGGGCCAGTCTCAGCACTAGAGGTCTTCTCGGGTCCTGAAACCTGTACCTGACCCAAATCACTGCTTACCCGAACCCGACGTGCATGAATTGTTTTTTTAAAAAGAGAAAAACCCGACCCGAGACCGACCCGATAATGTCTGACCCGACCTGACGCCGTTTCCTTTAGGACCCGACTGGACCCGAACGCAAACAGCATTACAGTGAGCACAGCCTGCAGCCCTGCGTCTCTCAAAAATACACTGAACATAGACAATCACACATCACCGTAACCCTTTACGTCCTTTAACATTCAGCATAAGGTTATTTACCGGACCACGATGATGGGAACCACCTCAGGGTAATATTAACCCATGGCTGTTTTTAAATTAGTCTACAGATTGAGTTATTTAGCCTACAATCCCGTCGTTGTAAAGTTGTTTAGATAAAATGTGATTAAAACAGGCCATTAGAACCACAATAGCAGACGTTCTCAATCAAATCTTAAGATGATAACGTTACCGCATCAACGCGTTTAACTGCACGTCTTTTTTCCTTCATTATCAACAATAATCACTAATCATTATTATATAAGGCTGACCCTGGATGTTCCCGTTCTACATATTCGTTCTCCCTCACCTTCTTCACATTATCTGTTTTATCGTCTCCTTGTCTGACAGTGTCGTGTATTTTTTAAATTGATTGACAGGCGTGGCAGTTCAAATACTTGACAGTTCAAACACTTGCATGCAGTCAAACCTCCGTCCACATGATGGCGCTCTAGTTCTTCTTGGAAAACGGAGGGGTTGGTTTATGTGGAGTGAGGAACTGAGTAAATAAATGCGGATCAACCGTGATTATGCTTATATCCCACCGCACGGATTCGCTCTCTCACTTAAAGAAAGTCCGAGCGGTCATAGAGTTGATTTAAATTCCCAACATTGATTAGAATAATTCAAGTTCATTTGGAAAAGGCATATTTATTTTAAGTTACCCGAGACCCGAAGCCGAACCTGACCCGTGTCTGAGACACTCGTCTGAGTTTTGGACCCGGACCCGCTCAGGTCTCCAGTCGGACCTCGGGTTTTCGGATCCAAGTGGACCCGTGAAGACCTCAGCACCTTCATCACACTGTTCAGTAGTGTGTGTGTGTGTGTGTGTGTGTGTGTGTGTACCTGCTGTGCGCTCAGGGCCAGTCTCAGCACCTTCATCACACTGCTGTATCTGGTGTTGAGTCCGCTGGCCATCATCTTCAGCTCTCGGTTCAGGTGATCGGTGGACGAGAACGAGCCCTCGACTCCAGCCAGCCTGAGCACACACACACATTCACCCGCTGATAACACACACACACACACATGTGAACACACTGATACTCGTATACTCACTGTATGACGGCCGCGGCGATGTGGGCCGCCTCCGCGCTCTCGTTCTTCAGCGTCTGCAGCGAGACCCGAGGACGGACCCACAGATACGAGTGTGACTGATCCAGCAGCTCACGCAGAGAACAGATGTGGCCCTGACACACACACACACACACACTGGTGTTCAGTACCTCACACACACTCACACACTCACACACACACACGGGTGTTCAGTACCACACACACACACACACACACGGGTGTACCTTGCGCAGCTGCAGGACTCTCTGTATGTAGTGCGGCTCCAGGACGGTGTGGTCGATGATGTCAGAGCCGTGTGTGTGAAGCAGTCGTCGTCTCAGCTCGTCCTGCAGCTCCACACACACATCCTGATCCTCGATCCGGCGCTGCAGATGAACCCTGCGGCACACACACACACACACACACACACACACCCGTCTGCATCAACTGAGGAGCAGTGGAACCGCAGGAGGACGTCCGTCTGTGAGTGTTTCCCTTCCTCCTCTCCTCTACTGTACTCTACTCTCCTCTACTGTACTCTCCTCTACTGTACTCTACTCTACTGTACTCTACTGTACTCTACTCTCCTCCTCCTCTACTGTACTCTACTCTCCTCCTCCTCTCCTCTACTGTACTCTACTCTACTGTACTCTACTCTCCTCCTCCTCTCCTCTACTGTACTCTACTCTACTGTACTCTACTCTACTGTACTCTACTCTCCTCTACTGTACTCTCCTCTACTGTACTCTACTCTACTGTACTCTACTCTCCTCCTCCTCTCCTCTACTGTACTCTACTCTACTGTACTCTACTCTCCTCTACTGTACTCTCCTCTACTGTACTCTACTCTACTGTACTCTACTCTCCTCCTCCTCTCCTCTACTGTACTCTACTCTACTGTACTCTACTCTCCTCCTCCTCTCCTCTACTGTACTCTCCTCTACTGTACTCTACTCTCCTCCTCCTCTCCTCTACTGTACTCTACTCTACTGTACTCTACTCTCCTCCTCCTCTCCTCTACTGTACTCTCCTCTACTGTACTCTACTCTACTGTACTCTACTCTCCTCCTCCTCTCCTCTACTGTACTCTCCTCTACTGTACTCTACTCTACTGTACTCTACTGTACTCTACTCTACTGTACTCTCCTCTACTGTACTCTACTCTCCTCCTCCTCTCCTCTACTGTACTCTACTCTACTGTACTCTACTCTCCTCCTCCTCTACTCTACTGTACTCTCCTCTTCGTTACTGTGTTAAAGGGTGAGTTCACCCACAGATGAAGATTAAGTCGTTAGTTGAAGAGTTCAGATGCTAAAGCCTCTGAGGGCCATTTGAATTTTTCTTCTAGAATGATCATTTTTATCAAGCTTGTATATTTAAGTTCAGTAATTTCACTTAACTGGCAATGAAGATTACCTATTAATTGCCATTTAAGTGAAATTACTGAACTTAAATATACAAGCTTGATAAAAATGGGCATTTTAGAAGAAAATTTCAAATGGCACTTAGAGGCTTTAGCATCTGAACTCTTCAACTACTCTTCCTCATAAAGCTTGTTTCCGCCACTGAATAAAAAATTAAAATAAATAATTGTGAATTTTTATCTCGCAATTCTGACTTTATTTCCCACAATTGCGAGATATAAAGTCGCAATAGGCTCTACGCACGATCGCTTCCATATTTGTCTCAGCACGCCCACTCTCTTCCGGTGCTGCATCGTCAGTCTATGGTCATAAGCCGGTTTTGCGATAGGTGGAGATAGTGTCAAATTACACTCGCTGTTTATAAAAACATCCTCCGGTTAACGTGAATGATGTTAACAACACTGTGAGGCAGTTAGCTGTCACAAAAGAGTAAAAAAGAGAAGTTATTTAAATTATATATTTTGAGCCAAATCAACAACTTCGAGTGTTAGTATTCTCTCAAATCGTACGAAATTCGACTAGCGAATCAGCGTTTCTAAAATCGTTGTCTCCGTTTCTGAGAAAACGGATTTTATTACAGTTTTGCCGCTATACAGTTGGCCTGCAGAACGCGTTTCCGGAAGTAAAGACGCTGACTGAGATTCGTTCGGACACACGTCAGCAGGGTTCGTGCATAGAGGCAATTACCTTTTATATTTTTCATTCTATGGCGGAAACAAGCTTCCATACTTCCTCATGCTGGACCACTAATGAAGATGTTTCTGATTACAGATCTGACCTGACGGTAGTGTGTTATCTGTCTATTTCCTGATCCTCAGACGTACAGTACAGGGGTAAGAGGATGAACACTCGGACTCTGTTGATGTTTATTGAGGAACACACACACACACCTGTTGAACTCGTCGAGTTTGTCCAGATCCAGCAGAGCCGAGTGTGTCGTGATCTTCGAGATGTTGAACTCTTGGATTAATTCATCCAGACGACGACCGATCCGATTACCTGCAGAAACAACATCCAGTGATCTGTGTGTGTGTGTGTGTGTGTGTGTGTGTGAGTCAGTGTGTGAGTGTGAGTGTGTGTGTGTGAGTGTGTGTCTGTGTGTGTGTGTGTGTGTGTCACTCACTGCTGAATCCTGATCCGGCGTGTGTGACGAGGTCCAGCAGGGTGAGAGTGTGTGTGTGTGTGTGTGTCTGTGTGTGTGTGAGTGTGTGTGTGTGTGTGTGTGTGAGTGTGTGTCTGTGTGTGTGTGTGTGTGTCACTCACTGCTGAATCCTGATCCGGCGTGTGTGACGAGGTCCAGCAGGCTCTCGGGCAGCACGTCCCGCTCGCGGAGGGTGTGTATGAGTGTGTGTCCGTGGCGTTTGGAGAGTTTGCTGCCGTCGGCGTTGAGCATCAGCGGGAGGTGAGCGTACGCGGGGGGGCTCCAGGATAGCGCGCGGAACAGCTGCAGGTGTTTAGCGCTGGAGATCAGCCACTCGGAGCCGCGCAGCACGTGACTGATGCGCATGTGATGGTCGTCCACCACGCTGGCCAGGTGATACGTGGGAAAGCCGTCGGCCTTCAGGATCACCGGGTCTCCCTCCACCGACGCCACCTCGTGACGGGTCCGGCCGAACACCAGGTCCTGGAACGGGTCGGCGCCGGAGGCCAGCCGGAAGCGGACCACAGCGGGGACACCGGACGCCAGCTTCTGCTCAACCTGATCCTGAGTCAGGTGTCGACAGCGGTTATCATACCTGAGACACACACACACACGTGTTACACACTCACGAGCAGCCGTTCTCCTGTCTGGAGATGGAGACTGAGGAACTGTAGCTCCTGAATGGGATTGGCCTGACAAAGTTTTGAAACAGTTGAATAATGTAAATGACAGAGTCGTGGTGTCGAGCGAACCCGAGCGAGTGTGTGACGTAACATGCAGAAGACCTGAGAAGGGTCTACGGTCAGGCCAGGCCTTCTTCTGAACAGAGATCTGTATTAGTTTCAGGGAACTCCTCTCTCTTCTCTGGTAAAGTTAAGTTATAATTTTCCTCCTGGTCACTAGAGGGCGCTTTACCAGGTGGAGATCTCTAGGCCAGAGAGTACAGGAAGAGGAAGTGTGAGTGAGGCACACCTGTGGGCTGAGAGTGTTTGCTCTTTCACCTTTCTTTGAGGATCATGTGCTCTACATCTCGACGTGAGTCGGTTTATGTGTCACTTTATCAGGTTTATAGAGGAACATGATTCGTGCTTGTTTGCTGTTTATTATCAGTCTTGTACAGATGGTTTCTGTCTCTCCTTGATCTTCAGGACATCTCAAGTGTGAACGGATTATTCTCTTCAGTTGTGGATTAGATCTGACCTGTTCTTTAGATTAACCTTTGTTGATTACATTCTTCATACATGTGAACATCTACAATGATGAGATGAACGAAGGACATTAGACGGACTCTGAGTGCCAGTGTTCATGCTTATGAATGTAAACGTGTTTTTCCGTCATGTGTGTGTCATCATCGGAGTCCTCGTGGCCTTCACCAGTCAAAAGAGCATCTTAGGTTGTGATGTTTTACACTACACTCTCCATTCTTGAGAGTAGACATGATGCGTGTCATGACTCTGATCACACGTGTCATAAAACATGCAAATGAACGAGCCTTGACGAAACATAGAAGCGTAGACTCCCTTCAAAGGGGCCAGTTTCCCATTGGCTCACACAGATCCAGAGGGAGTGGCATCCGACACTTTTCCACTGCATGGTACGACTCGACTCGGGGCGGCTCGCTTTAGCTCAGTTTGCAGTGTGTGTGTGTGTACAGTGGTGGCGTGTTTACCTCTAGTACGTGTGTGTGTACAGTGGTGTGTGTGTGATTATGTGCTACATGTGTTTACCGCGGTGCGTGTCCGCTGCGCTGCGCCTCCCTCTTCAGCAGCTCCAGCCTCTGATAGGTGCAGAAACAGTAGTAGGCGTGGCCTGTGTGCAGCAGTGATGATGCGGCCTGTGAGTAGAGGTGGAGCCGCTCAGACTGAACATATGGCCCATAATGCCCTCCTCTGCGACTGCTCTCATCTGGAGGGATTCCTACACACACACACACACACACACACACCCCGACTTAGACTTAGGTGTGCACGATTTATCGACTCAATGTCGTTATCAGGATATCACGCTGCCCGATATCATATACACCTGCCCACTCCAGCATGTCCTCGATGGCGTCCGCGGCTCCGGGCACCAGGCGATCGCGATCCGTGTCCTCGATCCGCAGGATGAATGTGCCGCGCCGCTGCTTCGCAAACAGGTAATTATACAGAGCCGTGCGGAGACCCCCGAGGTGAAGAAACCCTACAGAAGAAGAGTTAAACAGGCTTCAACAACAGGTATACCTCTCTCTATCACAGTCTATCTCTCTCTATCACAGTCTCTCTATCTCTCTCTATCACAGTCTATCTCTCTCTATCAGTCTCTCTCTCTCTCTATCACAGTCTCTCTATCTCTCTCTATCACAGTCTATCTCTCTCTATCAGTCTCTCTCTCTCTCTATCACAGTCTCTCTCTCTCTATCACAGTCTATCTCTCTCTATCACAGTCTCTCTCTCTCTCTATCACAGTCTCTCTCTCTCTATCACAGTCTATCTCTCTCTATCACAGTCTCTCTCTCTCTATCTCTCTCTATCATCACAGTCTCTCAGCCTGTCCGTGTGTATTCTCCTCTCTCTGTGTTGTTCATATATGATATCTGTGGTGTGCTTCACCTGTGGGACTGGGAGCGAATCTCACGCGCACCTCGGGCTGTCTCGTGCACACGCCTCTGCGCGCGGCGGCGTGTCTCGTGAACGCGCATCTGTGCGCGCCGCTTCTCCTCCAGAACACGCAGAACATGTTTAGATCCAGAACACGCAGAGCATTACATTACATTACAACTTTACAAGTTTCTCTCAGTGAAACAGCGGAGAAAGCGCGTAACCCAGTCCATCTCTCTGTTCTTCTTCTACTATTAAAACACTTCCTTGGCATCCAAAAGTAGCTTTACTGCCACCTGCTGTCTATTAGCTTGTCACTTCACACTTAGGCCTATATTCGTCTTTCCAGTCCAGTACTCCTTACAAAATAAATATAACCTGGTAACACTTTAGAATACGGTTCCTTCGTTACTGAATAACTACACAAGAACTAATGAGTAACACAATATTAACAATCTAGTAACTATTATTAACTAACAAGAAACTCTGATTAACGAACTATTAAGTATTAGCGCACAGATGAAAGTGTTACTGGATACTTCTGTGGGAATTACTAATTATTTGGATTCGTATTATAAAGTGAAGATCATTGGAACTAACTAGTAATGACTCAAGTGTTACTACATGATCTAGTCTAGTCATGTTAAATGACTGCTTTTGTGTAATATTTTTGCATTTTTGTAGGATCTGAAATGTCTGCAGACTGGTGTGAGCACTGAGGATGAGGAGCCCAGAGCTGAATCCTGGAAGTGGTGCCATGGATGAGACCCTCCATCTCTCCACCTGCCCTTATTGCCTCAGATTGATGGCAGTAGGATGTGGTGTTCAGCGCCTATAGACCTTATGTAGCCCAGCCCCATTTCAGCGGTTTTCTCTTTGACTTTTGACTTCCGGTCTGTATTTTCGCAGCGATCTTGCGCATCGGTATGAATGAACTGCTCGTACAAAAATTCCCCTTCGACATTTGTTAAGACATCTGCTTTAGAATGCTTATGATAAACATTACAATGCTCAGGAAAACTTTTGTTAACTCTACAATAAGTAAATCCACTTCACCAGCTAACAGCGATGCCATAGAAATATACAGAACCAAAAGTTCAAAGACAATTTTCTAAAGATGACGGCGCCCATGTTTCTCTGGTGCATAAGGTCTATAAATACATGCTTGTAGTTTGAATAAAGCTTTGTTTCATGTGTTAACGTGAATATGCATTTGTTTATTGTGATGATTACTTTTCTTTGTTCTTTTACTCATTTATTCATGTTTCTTATTGTTGTCCGTATATAAACTATACAGTAATTATTTAATTAATGTATGCATAATAATTAAGTCATCGATAGACTGACAATTGAGATGTTTCACTGCATTTAACAATATAAATGTATTCATGCATAACTATGTCAAAAGACAAAACAAATTATATATTACTTGTTGTTTAAAGAAGTTTTAAAATTAAGTATTGGTCCACATTTAATATTATTATTTTGTTCTAGTTTTGGGGTGGGCAAACAATGCAATTCATTCTGTGGTAATATTAATGTTTAAGGAGTGATACTTATTTTTCGAGTATAAAATCAACAGTTTTCTCCAAAGGAGAGGTCTTCGAGCAGCTGCCCGTCTCCTTTGTGCAGACATTGCAAACGCAGAGGAAAACTGTTCTAGATTGTGCTGTAGAGTTACTGATGTTATGAAGTGTTAGTGTACCTGTTGCTCTGTTCATATAATATTAAACTTATTGTTATGTGGATAGCAGATAAACCCAAACGCAGACAGACACAAAGTTTATTATAACAGAAAACGGGAAAACAAAAACCCACGAGGGGGCAAAACAGACAGCCTGCGACAAAGACACAGTGGGCTCAGGACAAGACACGACGGGCACATGGAGGCTCTCTTGACAAGCTTGCTGGAGCGGGCTCATGGACGGCACCTGCTGGAGGAGAGAGGGAAACAGAGGACAAGAGGCTCCCTTCCTCCTGGGTCGCGGAGCAGTGGACATAGCAGGGCTAGTGACCAGTTGAGGAAGCACAGCAGGGACTGCAGTCTCAACGGAAGAGGACTCCGAAGCAGAGTCCCATGAGAACAGTCTCCCTCGTTTACCATGGAGACTTCGGGTGCAGATGACGCCTCAGGAGTCGAAGTGGATTGAGCCTGGTTCCCCTGCGTAATAACGGCTAAAACGTGACCCTCCGGTCCGGGATCACTGGCAGCCTGGCAGGTGGTGACGAGGTGGTGGAAGCCGGCGACCCCTTCTGAGATAAACAGTCCACCATATCTCGGAACAGGCGGTGGACCAGTCTCTCCCGTTCAGTCAAGGGAGGGGGAACAGGAAAGGAAGCCTACCCTGCTTCATATCAGAGATTGTCTTCAACCACCAATGTTGAAGATCATCCGACTGGTGATTGAAAGAAGAAAGCATACTGTCTGCTGGGTTCAGTTGTGGCAGGTTCATTCTGATAGCAGATGAACCCAAGCGCAGACAGTATGCTTGCTAACACACAAGGTTTATTATAACAGAAAACAGGGGAAAACAAAAACCCACGAGGAGGTAAAACAGAGACAATACAAACGAGGGACAACTAAACTAAATAACACTTGACTAAATACTAAACTATTAACAAACAGCAAATACAAGCCGTTCTTCTGAGGCAAGGTACTCACAGGTAGACTCTCACAAAATGTGTTTGCACTGGACAGCGAACACAAGGGGATTATAAAGGGAGAAAGTAATTAGGGGAACAGGTGATACAGACTAGGTAATAATGACAGGATGAGGATAACAAGGGGGCGGGGTATTAAATAGACAACACAAGCACATGGCCCAAACAACAAAACATGCGCTTGCACACAAAACATGGTTCTGTCATGATCATGTCAAGACTAGAAAAATCAATGACATGATGGCAGAATCGTGACACTTAATACATAGAATACATCATGGAATGATACCATAGTATGTAACAATCATATTGAAAAAAACAGTAAATATAAAGATCATTGCTTTATGTACATCATAATATGACATTATACAATTATATTTATACTCTAGAAAAAAAAACAATAAAAAGGCTAAAAAATCTTCATAATAATTCTTCATACATAACAAAATCTGAGGGATTAAAAGAGGTAAATTCAACCAGAAAAAGAGGAAAATTTAAAGGAGAAACTTTTTGGGTAGAAAATAAAGAAATTAACAACATATTCAAGAGATGACGATTTTGGGGTTTCTTTATATATATATATATATATATATATATATATATATGTATATATATATGTGTGTGTGTGTGTGTGTGTGTATCAAGGTTATTATAGTTTTGCATTTTTCATTAGTTCTTATTTTTATTTCGTTTTGAATTTTTGTTTTCAAATTCAGTTTAGTTTTAATTAGTTTTAAATGTGTGCTTACTAGTTTAGTTTACTTTCTATTTTTGAAAATGCTTAGTTTTAGTTTAGTTTTTATTAGTTTTAGTGTTAGTTTTAGTCTTTTTTTGTAGTTTGGGTTATTTGTCAGGGGCAAGGTTGAAAAAGGTCAGAAAAAGAATTGTGTAATAATAACTCAACAAAAACATCATACAATTTTAGAAATATCTATTCAACATTACCACCAGAACATAAAATGTAGGGACAAACTAAGGACATTTGCTCTATAATTTTATTTTATTTTAGTTAGTTTTGCAAACACACATCACAGTTTTAGTTAGTTATAGTTTTTTTGTAATGGCTCGTTTTATTTTTATTTCAGTTAACGACAATGTTTTTTGCCATCTAGTTTTCGTTTTTTCGTTAGTTTTCGTTAACGATTATAACCCTGGTGTGTATGTATGTTTGAATATAACACTGTCGGGTTTTTTCTCTTGATCT
This sequence comes from Cyprinella venusta, assembly GCA_038021265.1. Classification (NCBI taxonomy): domain Eukaryota; kingdom Metazoa; phylum Chordata; class Actinopteri; order Cypriniformes; family Leuciscidae; genus Cyprinella; species Cyprinella venusta. The sequence goes on along the minus strand of CM075866.1, from coordinate 23,497 downwards.
TCTCTGGACTCTGATAGAGGGCCATGGGACTTTAACCTGGCCCTAGCCAGATGAATTTCGCTCCGGCTAGCTCCACTCATCCATCTGGAACCGATCCATTGAAATGGCGTTTCAGAAGGCTGGGCCTTATCAAAAATCCTTGCATATGATTGGATAAGCCACTTGTCTGTCATCTTTATCGACGTGCTATTTCAACCAGTCACACCGAAGCCAACCCGTGATGCTGATGAGAGCGACACAGGAAAAAACAAAACAGCCGACATTCTCTGATGTTCTGTTCTCTGATGTTCTTTTAATGAAACAATATTAGGTAGATTGGACAACACGGATGAAATAGCAGCATCAATGTTAACACTTGCTTCCTCGATTAGAGCCGCCATTGTTGTCTGAATCAAAACAGTCTCACGGTCGCTTGTCCACTACGTCACATCTATGAAACTCCCGCGCTGCGTCCTGATTGGCTAAGCCATAGAGTTGGTTGGAGAAATCACTCTCAATGGAAGAGGTTCCAGATGGATGTGAGTGAAGCTAGGCGGAGCTAAGCGGAACGACGTTCATCTGGCTAGGGCCAGGTTAATGGGACTTAGATCTGAGTGCAAAAATGGAGGCTCTAGACCAGTCCAGAGCTGAGATATTGAGATCCCATGTAGCATTTATGCCATTATAAATATCTCAAAATCTCAGCTCTGGGAAGGTCTAGAGCCTCCATTTTTGCACTCAGGTCTAAGTCTCATGGCCCTCTATCAGAATCCAGAGTTTCGAGAGGATTGGGGATACTTAATTTTTTGCCCCCCCCCCCCCCCAAAAAAAAAAAAAAACGTAAGGGGTAACACTGTCATTTTTTTTTCTGGTTGAAAATTTGAGTTTCGATATCTTGGCTCTGAAAGGGTCTAGAGCCTCCATTTTTGCGCGTTGGTCGAAGTCTCGTGGCCCTCTGTCAGAATCCAGAGTTTCAAGAAGATCGGAGGGGGTCAAAATTTCGGCCAAAAACGACAGTGTTACCCCTTATGTTTTTTTTTCAGGTCAAAACTTTGACATCCGATATCTCGGCTCTGGAAGGGTCTAGAGCCTCCATTTTTGCGCGCTGGTCGAAGTCTCGTGGCCCTCTGTCAGAATCCAGAGTTTCAAGAAGATCGGAGGGGGTCAAAATTTCGGCCAAAAACGACAGTGTTACCCCTTATGTTTTTTTTTCAGGTCAAAACTTTGACATCCGATATCTCGGCTCTGGAAGGGTCTAGAGCCTCCATTTTTGCGCGCTGGTCGAAGTCTCGTGGCCCTCTGTCAGAATCCAGAGTTTCAAGAAGATCGGAGGGGGTCAAAATTTCGGCCAAAAACGACAGTGTTACCCCTTATGTTTTTTTTTCAGGTCAAAACTTTGACATCCGATATCTCGGCTCTGGAAGGGTCTAGAGCCTCCATTTTTGCGCGCTGGTCGAAGTCTCGTGGCCCTCTGTCAGAATCCAGAGTTTCAAGAAGATCGGAGGGGGTCAAAATTTCGGCCAAAAACGACAGTGTTACCCCTTATGTTTTTTTTTCAGGTCAAAACTTTGACATCCGATATCTCGGCTCTGGAAGGGTCTAGAGCCTCCATTTTTGCGCGCTGGTCGAAGTCTCGTGGCCCTCTGTCAGAATCCAGAGTTTCAAGAAGATCGGAGGGGGTCAAAATTTCGGCCAAAAACGACAGTGTTACCCCTTATGTTTTTTTTTTCAGGTCAAAACTTTGACATCCGATATCTCGGCTCTGGAAGGGTCTAGAGCCTCCATTTTTGCGCGCTGGTCGAAGTCTCGTGGCCCTCTGTCAGAATCCAGAGTTTCAAGAAGATCGGAGGGGGTCAAAATTTCGGCCAAAAACGACAGTGTTACCCCTTATGTTTTTTTTTCAGGTCAAAACTTTGACATCCGATATCTCGGCTCTGGAAGGGTCTAGAGCCTCCATTTTTGCGCGCTGGTCGAAGTCTCGTGGCCCTCTGTCAGAATCCAGAGTTTCAAGAAGATCGGAGGGGGTCAAAATTTCGGCCAAAAACGACAGTGTTACCCCTTATGTTTTTTTTTCAGGTCAAAACTTTGACATCCGATATCTCGGCTCTGGAAGGGTCTAGAGCCTCCATTTTTGCGCGCTGGTCGAAGTCTCGTGGCCCTCTGTCAGAATCCAGAGTTTCAAGAAGATCGGAGGGGGTCAAAATTTCGGCCAAAAACAACAGTGTTACCCCTTATGTTTTTTTTTTCAGGTCAAAACTTTGACATCCGATATCTCGGCTCTGGAAGGGTCTAGAGCCTCCATTTTTGCGCGCTGGTCGAAGTCTCGTGGCCCTCTGTCAGAATCCAGAGTTTCAAGAAGATCGGAGGGGGTCAAAATTTCGGCCAAAAACGACAGTGTTACCCCTTATGTTTTTTTTTCAGGTCAAAACTTTGACATCCGATATCTCGGCTCTGGAAGGGTCTAGAGCCTTCATTTTTGCGCGCTGGTCGAAGTCTCGTGGCCCTCTGTCAGAATCCAGAGTTTCAAGAAGATCGGAGGGGGTCAAAATTTCGGCCAAAAACGACAGTGTTACCCCTTATGTTTTTTTTCAGGTCAAAACTTTGACATCCGATATCTCGGCTCTGGAAGGGTCTAGAGCCTCCATTTTTGCGCGCTGGTCGAAGTCTCGTGGCCCTCTGTCAGAATCCAGAGTTTCAAGAAGATCGGAGGGGGTCAAAATTTCGGCCAAAAACGACAGTGTTACCCCTTATGTTTTTTTTTCAGGTCAAAACTTTGACATCCGATATCTCGGCTCTGGAAGGGTCTAGAGCCTCCATTTTTGCGCGCTGGTCGAAGTCTCATGGCCCTCTGTCAGAATCCAGAGTTTCAAGAAGATCGGAGGGGGTCAAAATTTCGGCCAAAAACGACAGTGTTACCCCTTATGTTTTTTTTTCAGGTCAAAACTTTGACATCCGATATCTCGGCTCTGGAAGGGTCTAGAGCCTCCATTTTTGCGCGCTGGTCGAAGTCTCGTGGCCCTCTGTCAGAATCCAGAGTTTCAAGAAGATCGGAGGGGGTCAAAATTTCGGCCAAAAACGACAGTGTTACCCCTTATGTTTTTTTTTTCAGGTCAAAACTTTGACATCCGATATCTCGGCTCTGGAAGGGTCTAGAGCCTCCATTTTTGCGCGCTGGTCGAAGTCTCGTGGCCCTCTGTCAGAATCCAGAGTTTCAAGAAGATCGGAGGGGGTCAAAATTTCGGCCAAAAACGACAGTGTTACCCCTTATGTTTTTTTTTCAGGTCAAAACTTTGACATCCGATATCTCGGCTCTGGAAGGGTCTAGAGCCTTCATTTTTGCGCGCTGGTCGAAGTCTCGTGGCCCTCTGTCAGAATCCAGAGTTTCAAGAAGATCGGAGGGGGTCAAAATTTCGGCCAAAAACGACAGTGTTACCTCTTATGTTTTTTTTCAGGTCAAAACTTTGACATCCGATATCTCGGCTCTGGAAGGGTCTAGAGCCTCCATTTTTGCGCGCTGGTCGAAGTCTCGTGGCCCTCTGTCAGAATCCAGAGTTTCAAGAAGATCGGAGGGGGTCAAAATTTCGGCCAAAAACGACAGTGTTACCCCTTATGTTTTTTTTTCAGGTCAAAACTTTGACATCCGATATCTCGGCTCTGGAAGGGTCTAGAGCCTCCATTTTTGCGCGCTGGTCGAAGTCTCGTGGCCCTCTGTCAGAATCCAGAGTTTCAAGAAGATCGGAGGGGGTCAAAATTTCGGCCAAAAACGACAGTGTTACCCCTTATGTTTTTTTTTCAGGTCAAAACTTTGACATCCGATATCTCGGGTCTGGAAGGGTCTAGAGCCTCCATTTTTGCGCGCTGGTCGAAGTCTGTGGCCCTCTGTCAGAATCCAGAGTTTCAAGAAGATCGGAGGGGGTCAAAATTTCGGCCAAAAACGACAGTGTTACCCCTTATGTTTTTTTTTTCAGGTCAAAACTTTGACATCCGATATCTCGGCTCTGGAAGGGTCTAGAGCCTCCATTTTTGCGCGCTGGTCGAAGTCTCGTGGCCCTCTGTCAGAATCCAGAGTTTCAAGAAGATCGGAGGGGGTCAAAATTTCGGCCAAAAACGACTGTGTTACCCCTTATGTTTTTTTTTTCAGGTCAAAACTTTGACATCCGATATCTCGGCTCTGGAAGGGTCTAGAGCCTCCATTTTTGCGCGCTGGTCGAAGTCTCGTGGCCCTCTGTCAGAATCCAGAGTTTCAAGAAGATCGGAGGGGGTCAAAATTTCGGCCAAAAACGACAGTGTTACCCCTTATGTTTTTTTTCAGTCAAAACTTTGACATCCGATATCTCGGCTCTGGAACGGTCTAGAGCCTCCATTTTTGCGCACTGGTCGAAGTCTCGTGGCCCTCTGTCAGAATCCAGAGTTTCAAGAAGATCGGAGGGGGTCAAAATTTCGGCCAAAAACGACAGTGTTACCCCTTATGTTTTTTTTTCAGGTCAAAACTTTGACATCCGATATCTCGGCTCTGGAAGGGTCTAGAGCCTTCATTTTTGCGCGCTGGTCGAAGTCTCGTGGCCCTCTGTCAGAATCCAGAGTTTCAAGAAGATCGGAGGGGGTCAAAAATTCGGCCAAAAACGACAGTGTTACCCCTTATGTTTTTTTTTCAGGTCAAAACTTTGACATCCGATATCTCGGCTCTGGAAGGGTCTAGAGCCTCCATTTTTGCACGCTGGTCGAAGTCTCGTGGCCCTCTGTCAGAATCCAGAGTTTCAAGAAGATCGGAGGGGGTCAAAATTTCGGCCAAAAACGACAGTGTTACCCCTTATGTTTTTTTTTCAGGTCAAAACTTTGACATCCGATATCTCGGCTCTGGAAGGGTCTAGAGCCTCCATTTTTGCGCGCTGGTCGAAGTCTCGTGGCCCTCTGTCAGAATCCAGAGTTTCAAGAAGATCGGAGGGGGTCAAAATTTCGGCCAAAAACGACAGTGTTACCCCTTATGTTTTTTTTTCAGGTCAAAACTTTGACATCCGATATCTCGGCTCTGGAAGGGTCTAGAGCCTCCATTTTTGCGCGCTGGTCGAAGTCTCGTGGCCCTCTGTCAGAATCCAGAGTTTCAAGAAGATCGGAGGGGGTCAAAATTTCGGCCAAAAACGACAGTGTTACCCCTTATGTTTTTTTTTCAGGTCAAAACTTTGACATCCGATATCTCGGCTCTGGAAGGGTCTAGAGCCTCCATTTTTGCGCGCTGGTCGAAGTCTCGTGGCCCTCTGTCAGAATCCAGAGTTTCAAGAAGATCGGAGGGGGTCAAAATTTCGGCCAAAAACGACAGTGTTACCCCTTATGTTTTTTTTTCAGGTCAAAACTTTGACATCCGATATCTCGGCTCTGGAAGGGTCTAGAGCCTCCATTTTTGCGCGCTGGTCGAAGTCTCGTGGCCCTCTGTCAGAATCCAGAGTTTCAAGAAGATCGGAGGGGGTCAAAATTTCGGCCAAAAACGACAGTGTTACCCCTTATGTTTTTTTTTCAGGTCAAAACTTTGACATCCGATATCTCGGCTCTGGAAGGGTCTAGAGCCTCCATTTTTGCGCGCTGGTCGAAGTCTCGTGGCCCTCTGTCAGAATCCAGAGTTTCAAGAAGATCGGAGGGGGTCAAAATTTCGGCCAAAAACGACAGTGTTACCCCTTATGTTTTTTTTTCAGGTCAAAACTTTGACATCCGATATCTCGGCTCTGGAAGGGTCTAGAGCCTCCATTTTTGCGCGCTGGTCGAAGTCTCGTGGCCCTCTGTCAGAATCCAGAGTTTCAAGAAGATCGGAGGGGGTCAAAATTTCGGCCAAAAACGACAGTGTTACCCCTTATGTTTTTTTTTCAGGTCAAAACTTTGACATCCGATATCTCGGCTCTGGAAGGGTCTAGAGCCTCCATTTTTGCGCGCTGGTCGAAGTCTCGTGGCCCTCTGTCAGAATCCAGAGTTTCAAGAAGATCGGAGGGGGTCAAAATTTCGGCCAAAAACGACAGTGTTACCCCTTATGTTTTTTTTTCAGGTCAAAACTTTGACATCCGATATCTCGGCTCTGGAAGGGTCTAGAGCCTCCATTTTTGCGCGCTGGTCGAAGTCTCGTGGCCCTCTGTCAGAATCCAGAGTTTCAAGAAGATCGGAGGGGGTCAAAATTTCGGCCAAAAACGACAGTGTTACCCCTTATGTTTTTTTTTCAGGTCAAAACTTTGACATCCGATATCTCGGCTCTGGAAGGGTCTAGAGCCTCCATTTTTGCGCGCTGGTCGAAGTCTCGTGGCCCTCTGTCAGAATCCAGAGTTTCAAGAAGATCGGAGGGGGTCAAAATTTCGGCCAAAAACGACAGTGTTACCCCTTATGTTTTTTTTTCAGGTCAAAACTTTGACATCCGATATCTCGGCTCTGGAAGGGTCTAGAGCCTCCATTTTTGCGCGCTGGTCGAAGTCTCGTGGCCCTCTGTCAGAATCCAGAGTTTCAAGAAGATCGGAGGGGGTCAAAATTTCGGCCAAAAACGACAGTGTTACCCCTTATGTTTTTTTTTCAGGTCAAAACTTTGACATCCGATATCTCGGCTCTGGAAGGGTCTAGAGCCTCCATTTTTGCGCGCTGGTCGAAGTCTCGTGGCCCTCTGTCAGAATCCAGAGTTTCAAGAAGATCGGAGGGGGTCAAAATTTCGGCCAAAAACGACAGTGTTACCCCTTATGTTTTTTTTTCAGGTCAAAACTTTGACATCCGATATCTCGGCTCTGGAAGGGTCTAGAGCCTCCATTTTTGCACGCTGGTCGAAGTCTCGTGGCCCTCTGTCAGAATCCAGAGTTTCAAGAAGATCGGAGGGGGTCAAAATTTCGGCCAAAAACGACAGTGTTACCCCTTATGTTTTTTTTTCAGGTCAAAACTTTGACATCCGATATCTCGGCTCTGGAAGGGTCTAGAGCCTCCATTTTTGCACGCTGGTCGAAGTCTCGTGGCCCTCTGTCAGAATCCAGAGTTTCAAGAAGATCGGAGGGGGTCAAAATTTCGGCCAAAAACGACAGTGTTACCCCTTATGTTTTTTTTTCAGGTCAAAACTTTGACATCCGATATCTCGGCTCTGGAAGGGTCTAGAGCCTCCATTTTTGCGCGCTGGTCGAAGTCTCGTGGCCCTCTGTCAGAATCCAGAGTTTCAAGAAGATCGGAGGGGGTCAAAATTTCGGCCAAAAACGACAGTGTTACCCCTTATGTTTTTTTTTCAGGTCAAAACTTTGACATCCGATATCTCGGCTCTGGAAGGGTCTAGAGCCTCCATTTTTGCGCGCTGGTCGAAGTCTCGTGGCCCTCTGTCAGAATCCAGAGTTTCAAGAAGATCGGAGGGGGTCAAAATTTCGGCCAAAAACGACAGTGTTACCCCTTATGTTTTTTTTTCAGGTCAAAACTTTGACATCCGATATCTCGGCTCTGGAAGGGTCTAGAGCCTCCATTTTTGCACGCTGGTCGAAGTCTCGTGGCCCTCTGTCAGAATCCAGAGTTTCAAGAAGATCGGAGGGGGTCAAAATTTCGGCCAAAAACGACAGTGTTACCCCTTATGTTTTTTTTTCAGGTCAAAACTTTGACATCCGATATCTCGGCTCTGGAAGGGTCTAGAGCCTCCATTTTTGCGCGCTGGTCGAAGTCTCGTGGCCCTCTGTCAGAATCCAGAGTTTCAAGAAGATCGGAGGGGGTCAAAATTTCGGCCAAAAACGACAGTGTTACCCCTTATGTTTTTTTTTCAGGTCAAAACTTTGACATCCGATATCTCGGCTCTGGAAGGGTCTAGAGCCTCCATTTTTGCGCGCTGGTCGAAGTCTCGTGGCCCTCTGTCAGAATCCAGAGTTTCAAGAAGATCGGAGGGGGTCAAAATTTCGGCCAAAAACGACAGTGTTACCCCTTATGTTTTTTTTTCAGGTCAAAACTTTGACATCCGATATCTCGGCTCTGGAAGGGTCTAGAGCCTCCATTTTTGCGCGCTGGTCGAAGTCTCGTGGCCCTCTGTCAGAATCCAGAGTTTCAAGAAGATCGGAGGGGGTCAAAATTTCGGCCAAAAACGACAGTGTTACCCCTTATGTTTTTTTTTCAGGTCAAAACTTTGACATCCGATATCTCGGCTCTGGAAGGGTCTAGAGCCTCCATTTTTGCGCGCTGGTCGAAGTCTCGTGGCCCTCTGTCAGAATCCAGAGTTTCAAGAAGATCGGAGGGGGTCAAAATTTCGGCCAAAAACGACAGTGTTACCCCTTATGTTTTTTTTTCAGGTCAAAACTTTGACATCCGATATCTCGGCTCTGGAAGGGTCTAGAGCCTCCATTTTTGCACGCTGGTCGAAGTCTCGTGGCCCTCTGTCAGAATCCAGAGTTTCAAGAAGATCGGAGGGGGTCAAAATTTCGGCCAAAAACGACAGTGTTACCCCTTATGTTTTTTTTTCAGGTCAAAACTTTGACATCCGATATCTCGGCTCTGGAAGGGTCTAGAGCCTCCATTTTTGCGCGCTGGTCGAAGTCTCGTGGCCCTCTGTCAGAATCCAGAGTTTCAAGAAGATCGGAGGGGGTCAAAATTTCGGCCAAAAACGACAGTGTTACCCCTTATGTTTTTTTTTCAGGTCAAAACTTTGACATCCGATATCTCGGCTCTGGAAGGGTCTAGAGCCTCCATTTTTGCGCGCTGGTCGAAGTCTCGTGGCCCTCTGTCAGAATCCAGAGTTTCAAGAAGATCGGAGGGGGTCAAAATTTCGGCCAAAAACGACAGTGTTACCCCTTATGTTTTTTTTTCAGGTCAAAACTTTGACATCCGATATCTCGGCTCTGGAAGGGTCTAGAGCCTCCATTTTTGCGCGCTGGTCGAAGTCTCGTGGCCCTCTGTCAGAATCCAGAGTTTCAAGAAGATCGGAGGGGGTCAAAATTTCGGCCAAAAACGACAGTGTTACCCCTTATGTTTTTTTTTCAGGTCAAAACTTTGACATCCGATATCTCGGCTCTGGAAGGGTCTAGAGCCTCCATTTTTGCGCGCTGGTCGAAGTCTCGTGGCCCTCTGTCAGAATCCAGAGTTTCAAGAAGATCGGAGGGGGTCAAAATTTCGGCCAAAAACGACAGTGTTACCCCTTATGTTTTTTTTTCAGGTCAAAACTTTGACATCCGATATCTCGGCTCTGGAAGGGTCTAGAGCCTCCATTTTTGCGCGCTGGTCGAAGTCTCGTGGCCCTCTGTCAGAATCCAGAGTTTCAAGAAGATCGGAGGGGGTCAAAATTTCGGCCAAAAACGACAGTGTTACCCCTTATGTTTTTTTTTCAGGTCAAAACTTTGACATCCGATATCTCGGCTCTGGAAGGGTCTAGAGCCTCCATTTTTGCGCGCTGGTCGAAGTCTCGTGGCCCTCTGTCAGAATCCAGAGTTTCAAGAAGATCGGAGGGGGTCAAAATTTCGGCCAAAAATGACAGTGTTACCCCTTATGTTTTTTTTTCAGGTCAAAACTTTGACATCCGATATCTCGGCTCTGGAAGGGTCTAGAGCCTCCATTTTTGCGCGCTGGTCGAAGTCTCGTGGCCCTCTGTCAGAATCCAGAGTTTCAAGAAGATCGGAGGGGGTCAAAATTTCGGCCAAAAACGACAGTGTTACCCCTTATGTTTTTTTTTCAGGTCAAAACTTTGACATCCGATATCTCGGCTCTGGAAGGGTCTAGAGCCTCCATTTTTGCGCGCTGGTCGAAGTCTCGTGGCCCTCTGTCAGAATCCAGAGTTTCAAGAAGATCGGAGGGGGTCAAAATTTCGGCCAAAAACGACAGTGTTACCCCTTATGTTTTTTTTTCAGGTCAAAACTTTGACATCCGATATCTCGGCTCTGGAACGGTCTAGAGCCTCCATTTTTGCGCGCTGGTCGAAGTCTCGTGGCCCTCTGTCAGAATCCAGAGTTTCAAGAAGATCGGAGGGGGTCAAAATTTCGGCCAAAAACGACAGTGTTACCCCTTATGTTTTTTTTTCAGGTCAAAACTTTGACATCCGATATCTCGGCTCTGGAAGGGTCTAGAGCCTCCATTTTTGCGCGCTGGTCGAAGTCTCGTGGCCCTCTGTCAGAATCCAGAGTTTCAAGAAGATCGGAGGGGGTCAAAATTTCGGCCAAAAACGACAGTGTTACCCCTTATGTTTTTTTTTCAGGTCAAAACTTTGACATCCGATATCTCGGCTCTGGAACGGTCTAGAGCCTCCATTTTTGCGCGCTGGTCGAAGTCTCGTGGCCCTCTGTCAGAATCCAGAGTTTCAAGAAGATCGGAGGGGGTCAAAATTTCGGCCAAAAACGACAGTGTTACCCCTTATGTTTTTTTTTTCAGGTCAAAACTTTGACATCCGATATCTCGGCTCTGGAAGGGTCTAGAGCCTCCATTTTTGCGCGCTGGTCGAAGTCTCGTGGCCCTCTGTCAGAATCCAGAGTTTCAAGAAGATCGGAGGGGGTCAAAATTTCGGCCAAAAACGACAGTGTTACCCCTTATGTTTTTTTTTTCAGGTCAAAACTTTGACATCCGATATCTCGGCTCTGGAAGGGTCTAGAGCCTCCATTTTTGCGCGCTGGTCGAAGTCTCGTGGCCCTCTGTCAGAATCCAGAGTTTCAAGAAGATCGGAGGGGGTCAAAATTTCGGCCAAAAACGACAGTGTTACCCCTTATGTTTTTTTTTCAGGTCAAAACTTTGACATCCGATATCTCGGCTCTGGAAGGGTCTAGAGCCTCCATTTTTGCGCGCTGGTCGAAGTCTCGTGGCCCTCTGTCAGAATCCAGAGTTTCAAGAAGATCGGAGGGGGTCAAAATTTCGGCCAAAAACGACAGTGTTACCCCTTATGTTTTTTTTTTCAGGTCAAAACTTTGACATCCGATATCTCGGCTCTGGAAGGGTCTAGAGCCTCCATTTTTGCGCGCTGGTCGAAGTCTCGTGGCCCTCTGTCAGAATCCAGAGTTTCAAGAAGATCGGAGGGGGTCAAAATTTCGGCCAAAAACGACAGTGTTACCCCTTATGTTTTTTTTTTCAGGTCAAAACTTTGACATCCGATATCTCGGCTCTGGAAGGGTCTAGAGCCTCCATTTTTGCGCGCTGGTCGAAGTCTCGTGGCCCTCTGTCAGAATCCAGAGTTTCAAGAAGATCGGAGGGGGTCAAAATTTCGGCCAAAAACGACAGTGTTACCCCTTATGTTTTTTTTTTCAGGTCAAAACTTTGACATCCGATATCTCGGCTCTGGAAGGGTCTAGAGCCTCCATTTTTGCGCGCTGGTCGAAGTCTCGTGGCCCTCTGTCAGAATCCAGAGTTTCAAGAAGATCGGAGGGGGTCAAAATTTCGGCCAAAAACGACAGTGTTACCCCTTATGTTTTTTTTTCAGGTCAAAACTTTGACATCCGATATCTCGGCTCTGGAAGGGTCTAGAGCCTCCATTTTTGCGCGCTGGTCGAAGTCTCGTGGCCCTCTGTCAGAATCCAGAGTTTCAAGAAGATCGGAGGGGGTCAAAATTTCGGCCAAAAACGACAGTGTTACCCCTTATGTTTTTTTTTTCAGGTCAAAACTTTGACATCCGATATCTCGGCTCTGGAAGGGTCTAGAGCCTCCATTTTTGCGCGCTGGTCGAAGTCTCGTGGCCCTCTGTCAGAATCCAGAGTTTCAAGAAGATCGGAGGGGGTCAAAATTTCGGCCAAAAACGACAGTGTTACCCCTTATGTTTTTTTTTTCAGGTCAAAACTTTGACATCCGATATCTCGGCTCTGGAAGGGTCTAGAGCCTCCATTTTTGCGCGCTGGTCGAAGTCTCGTGGCCCTCTGTCAGAATCCAGAGTTTCAAGAAGATCGGAGGGGGTCAAAATTTCGGCCAAAAACGACAGTGTTACCCCTTATGTTTTTTTTTTCAGGTCAAAACTTTGACATCCGATATCTCGGCTCTGGAAGGGTCTAGAGCCTCCATTTTTGCGCGCTGGTCGAAGTCTCGTGGCCCTCTGTCAGAATCCAGAGTTTCAAGAAGATCGGAGGGGGTCAAAATTTCGGCCAAAAACGACAGTGTTACCCCTTATGTTTTTTTTTCAGGTCAAAACTTTGACATCCGATATCTCGGCTCTGGAAGGGTCTAGAGCCTCCATTTTTGCGCGCTGGTCGAAGTCTCGTGGCCCTCTGTCAGAATCCAGAGTTTCAAGAAGATCGGAGGGGGTCAAAATTTCGGCCAAAAACGACAGTGTTACCCCTTATGTTTTTTTTTTCAGGTCAAAACTTTGACATCCGATATCTCGGCTCTGGAAGGGTCTAGAGCCTCCATTTTTGCGCGCTGGTCGAAGTCTCGTGGCCCTCTGTCAGAATCCAGAGTTTCAAGAAGATCGGAGGGGGTCAAAATTTCGGCCAAAAACGACAGTGTTACCCCTTATGTTTTTTTTCAGGTCAAAACTTTGACATCCGATATCTCGGCTCTGGAAGGGTCTAGAGCCTCCATTTTTGCGCGCTGGTCGAAGTCTCGTGGCCCTCTGTCAGAATCCAGAGTTTCAAGAAGATCGGAGGGGGTCAAAATTTCGGCCAAAAACGACAGTGTTACCCCTTATGTTTTTTTTTCAGGTCAAAACTTTGACATCCGATATCTCGGCTCTGGTTCTAGAGCCTCCATTTTTGCGCGCTGGTCGAAGTCTCGTGGCCCTCTGTCAGAATCCAGAGTTTCAAGAAGATCGGAGGGGGTCAAAATTTCGGCCAAAAACGACAGTGTTACCCCTTATGTTTTTTTTTCAGGTCAAAACTTTGACATCCGATATCTCGGCTCTGGAAGGGTCTAGAGCCTCCATTTTTGCGCGCTGGTCGAAGTCTCGTGGCCCTCTGTCAGAATCCAGAGTTTCAAGAAGATCGGAGGGGGTCAAAATTTCGGCCAAAAACGACAGTGTTACCCCTTATGTTTTTTTTTCAGGTCAAAACTTTGACATCCGATATCTCGGCTCTGGAAGGGTCTAGAGCCTCCATTTTTGCGCGCTGGTCGAAGTCTCGTGGCCCTCTGTCAGAATCCAGAGTTTCAAGAAGATCGGAGGGGGTCAAAATTTCGGCCAAAAACGACAGTGTTACCCCTTATGTTTTTTTTTCAGGTCAAAACTTTGACATCCGATATCTCGGCTCTGGAAGGGTCTAGAGCCTCCATTTTTGCGCGCTGGTCGAAGTCTCGTGGCCCTCTGTCAGAATCCAGAGTTTCAAGAAGATCGGAGGGGGTCAAAATTTCGGCCAAAAACGACAGTGTTACCCCTTATGTTTTTTTTTCAGGTCAAAACTTTGACATCCGATATCTCGGCTCTGGAAGGGTCTAGAGCCTCCATTTTTGCGCGCTGGTCGAAGTCTCGTGGCCCTCTGTCAGAATCCAGAGTTTCAAGAAGATCGGAGGGGGTCAAAATTTCGGCCAAAAACGACAGTGTTACCCCTTATGTTTTTTTTTCAGGTCAAAACTTTGACATCCGATATCTCGGCTCTGGAAGGGTCTAGAGCCTCCATTTTTGCGCGCTGGTCGAAGTCTCGTGGCCCTCTGTCAGAATCCAGAGTTTCAAGAAGATCGGAGGGGGTCAAAATTTCGGCCAAAAACGACAGTGTTACCCCTTATGTTTTTTTTTCAGGTCAAAACTTTGACATCCGATATCTCGGCTCTGGAAGGGTCTAGAGCCTCCATTTTTGCGCGCTGGTCGAAGTCTCGTGGCCCTCTGTCAGAATCCAGAGTTTCAAGAAGATCGGAGGGGGTCAAAATTTCGGCCAAAAACGACAGTGTTACCCCTTATGTTTTTTTTTCAGGTCAAAACTTTGACATCCGATATCTCGGCTCTGGAAGGGTCTAGAGCCTCCATTTTTGCGCGCTGGTCGAAGTCTCGTGGCCCTCTGTCAGAATCCAGAGTTTCAAGAAGATCGGAGGGGGTCAAAATTTCGGCCAAAAACGACAGTGTTACCCCTTATGTTTTTTTTTCAGGTCAAAACTTTGACATCCGATATCTCGGCTCTGGAAGGGTCTAGAGCCTCCATTTTTGCGCGCTGGTCGAAGTCTCGTGGCCCTCTGTCAGAATCCAGAGTTTCAAGAAGATCGGAGGGGGTCAAAATTTCGGCCAAAAACGACAGTGTTACCCCTTATGTTTTTTTTTCAGGTCAAAACTTTGACATCCGATATCTCGGCTCTGGAAGGGTCTAGAGCCTCCATTTTTGCGCGCTGGTCGAAGTCTCGTGGCCCTCTGTCAGAATCCAGAGTTTCAAGAAGATCGGAGGGGGTCAAAATTTCGGCCAAAAACGACAGTGTTACCCCTTATGTTTTTTTTTCAGGTCAAAACTTTGACATCCGATATCTCGGCTCTGGAAGGGTCTAGAGCCTCCATTTTTGCGCGCTGGTCGAAGTCTCGTGGCCCTCTGTCAGAATCCAGAGTTTCAAGAAGATCGGAGGGGGTCAAAATTTCGGCCAAAAACGACAGTGTTACCCCTTATGTTTTTTTTTCAGGTCAAAACTTTGACATCCGATATCTCGGCTCTGGAAGGGTCTAGAGCCTCCATTTTTGCGCGCTGGTCGAAGTCTCGTGGCCCTCTGTCAGAATCCAGAGTTTCAAGAAGATCGGAGGGGGTCAAAATTTCGGCCAAAAACGACAGTGTTACCCCTTATGTTTTTTTTTCAGGTCAAAACTTTGACATCCGATATCTCGGCTCTGGAAGGGTCTAGAGCCTCCATTTTTGCGCGCTGGTCGAAGTCTCGTGGCCCTCTGTCAGAATCCAGAGTTTCAAGAAGATCGGAGGGGGTCAAAATTTCGGCCAAAAACGACAGTGTTACCCCTTATGTTTTTTTTTCAGGTCAAAACTTTGACATCCGATATCTCGGCTCTGGAAGGGTCTAGAGCCTCCATTTTTGCGCGCTGGTCGAAGTCTCGTGGCCCTCTGTCAGAATCCAGAGTTTCAAGAAGATCGGAGGGGGTCAAAATTTCGGCCAAAAACGACAGTGTTACCCCTTATGTTTTTTTTCAGGTCAAAACTTTGACATCCGATATCTCGGCTCTGGAAGGGTCTAGAGCCTCCATTTTTGCGCGCTGGTCGAAGTCTCGTGGCCCTCTGTCAGAATCCAGAGTTTCAAGAAGATCGGAGGGGGTCAAAATTTCGGCCAAAAACGACAGTGTTACCCCTTATGTTTTTTTTTCAGGTCAAAACTTTGACATCCGATATCTCGGCTCTGGAAGGGTCTAGAGCCTCCATTTTTGCGCGCTGGTCGAAGTCTCGTGGCCCTCTGTCAGAATCCAGAGTTTCAAGAAGATCGGAGGGGGTCAAAATTTCGGCCAAAAACGACAGTGTTACCCCTTATGTTTTTTTTTCAGGTCAAAACTTTGACATCCGATATCTCGGCTCTGGAAGGGTCTAGAGCCTCCATTTTTGCGCGCTGGTCGAAGTCTCGTGGCCCTCTGTCAGAATCCAGAGTTTCAAGAAGATCGGAGGGGGTCAAAATTTCGGCCAAAAACGACAGTGTTACCCCTTATGTTTTTTTTTCAGGTCAAAACTTTGACATCCGATATCTCGGCTCTGGAAGGGTCTAGAGCCTCCATTTTTGCGCGCTGGTCGAAGTCTCGTGGCCCTCTGTCAGAATCCAGAGTTTCAAGAAGATCGGAGGGGGTCAAAATTTCGGCCAAAAACGACAGTGTTACCCCTTATGTTTTTTTTTTCAGGTCAAAACTTTGACATCCGATATCTCGGCTCTGGAAGGGTCTAGAGCCTCCATTTTTGCACGCTGGTCGAAGTCTCGTGGCCCTCTGTCAGAATCCAGAGTTTCAAGAAGATCGGACGGGGTCAAAATTTCGGCCAAAAACGACAGTGTTACCCCTTATGTTTTTTTTTCAGGTCAAAACTTTGACATCCGATATCTCGGCTCTGGAAGGGTCTAGAGCCTCCATTTTTGCGCGCTGGTCGAAGTCTCGTGGCCCTCTGTCAGAATCCAGAGTTTCAAGAAGATCGGAGGGGGTCAAAATTTCGGCCAAAAACGACAGTGTTACCCCTTATGTTTTTTTTTCAGGTCAAAACTTTGACATCCGATATCTCGGCTCTGGAAGGGTCTAGAGCCTCCATTTTTGCGCGCTGGTCGAAGTCTCGTGGCCCTCTGTCAGAATCCAGGGTTTCAAGAAGATCGGAGGGGGTCAAAATTTCGGCCAAAAACGACAGTGTTACCCCTTATGTTTTTTTTCAGGTCAAAACTTTGACATCCGATATCTCGGCTCTGGAAGGGTCTAGAGCCTCCATTTTTGCGCGCTGGTCGAAGTCTCGTGGCCCTCTGTCAGAATCCAGAGTTTCAAGAAGATCGGAGGGGGTCAAAATTTCGGCCAAAAACGACAGTGTTACCCCTTATGTTTTTTTTTCAGGTCAAAACTTTGACATCCGATATCTCGGCTCTGGAAGGGTCTAGAGCCTCCATTTTTGCACGCTGGTCGAAGTCTCGTGGCCCTCTGTCAGAATCCAGAGTTTCAAGAAGATCGGAGGGGGTCAAAATTTCGGCCAAAAACGACAGTGTTACCCCTTATGTTTTTTTTTCAGGTCAAAACTTTGACATCCGATATCTCGGCTCTGGAAGGGTCTAGAGCCTCCATTTTTGCGCGCTGGTCGAAGTCTCGTGGCCCTCTGTCAGAATCCAGAGTTTCAAGAAGATCGGAGGGGGTCAAAATTTCGGCCAAAAATGACAGTGTTACCCCTTATGTTTTTTTTTCAGGTCAAAACTTTGACATCCGATATCTCGGCTCTGGAAGGGTCTAGAGCCTCCATTTTTGCGCGCTGGTCGAAGTCTCGTGGCCCTCTGTCAGAATCCAGAGTTTCAAGAAGATCGGAGGGGGTCAAAATTTCGGCCAAAAACGACAGTGTTACCCCTTATGTTTTTTTTTCAGGTCAAAACTTTGACATCCGATATCTCGGCTCTGGAAGGGTCTAGAGCCTCCATTTTTGCGCGCTGGTCGAAGTCTCGTGGCCCTCTGTCAGAATCCAGAGTTTCAAGAAGATCGGAGGGGGTCAAAATTTCGGCCAAAAACGACAGTGTTACCCCTTATGTTTTTTTTCAGGTCAAAACTTTGACATCCGATATCTCGGCTCTGGAAGGGTCTAGAGCCTCCATTTTTGCGCGCTGGTCGAAGTCTCGTGGCCCTCTGTCAGAATCCAGAGTTTCAAGAAGATCGGAGGGGGTCAAAATTTCGGCCAAAAACGACAGTGTTACCCCTTATGTTTTTTTTTCAGGTCAAAACTTTGACATCCGATATCTCGGCTCTGGAAGGGTCTAGAGCCTCCATTTTTGCGCGCTGGTCGAAGTCTCGTGGCCCTCTGTCAGAATCCAGAGTTTCAAGAAGATCGGAGGTTGTCAAAATTTCGGCCAAAAACGACAGTGTTACCCCTTATGTTTTTTTTTCAGGTCAAAACTTTGACATCCGATATCTCGGCTCTGGAAGGGTCTAGAGCCTCCATTTTTGCGCGCTGGTCGAAGTCTCGTGGCCCTCTGTCAGAATCCAGAGTTTCAAGAAGATCGGAGGGGGTCAAAATTTCGGCCAAAAACGACAGTGTTACCCCTTATGTTTTTTTTTCAGGTCAAAACTTTGACATCCGATATCTCGGCTCTGGAAGGGTCTAGAGCCTCCATTTTTGCGCGCTGGTCGAAGTCTCGTGGCCCTCTGTCAGAATCCAGAGTTTCAAGAAGATCGGAGGGGGTCAAAATTTCGGCCAAAAACGACAGTGTTACCCCTTATGTTTTTTTTTCAGGTCAAAACTTTGACATCCGATATCTCGGCTCTGGAAGGGTCTAGAGCCTCCATTTTTGCGCGCTGGTCGAAGTCTCGTGGCCCTCTGTCAGAATCCAGAGTTTCAAGAAGATCGGAGGGGGTCAAAATTTCGGCCAAAAACGACAGTGTTACCCCTTATGTTTTTTTTCAGGTCAAAACTTTGACATCCGATATCTCGGCTCTGGAAGGGTCTAGAGCCTCCATTTTTGCGCGCTGGTCGAAGTCTCGTGGCCCTCTGTCAGAATCCAGAGTTTCAAGAAGATCGGAGGGGGTCAAAATTTCGGCCAAAAACGACAGTGTTACCCCTTATGTTTTTTTTTCAGGTCAAAACTTTGACATCCGATATCTCGGCTCTGGAAGGGTCTAGAGCCTCCATTTTTGCGCGCTGGTCGAAGTCTCGTGGCCCTCTGTCAGAATCCAGAGTTTCAAGAAGATCGGAGGGGGTCAAAATTTCGGCCAAAAACGACAGTGTTACCCCTTATGTTTTTTTTTCAGGTCAAAACTTTGACATCCGATATCTCGGCTCTGGAAGGGTCTAGAGCCTCCATTTTTGCGCGCTGGTCGAAGTCTCGTGGCCCTCTGTCAGAATCCAGAGTTTCAAGAAGATCGGAGGGGGTCAAAATTTCGGCCAAAAACGACAGTGTTACCCCTTATGTTTTTTTTCAGGTCAAAACATTGACATCCGATATCTCGGCTCTGGAAGGGTCTAGAGCCTCCATTTTTGCGCGCTGGTCGAAGTCTCGTGGCCCTCTGTCAGAATCCAGAGTTTCAAGAAGATCGGAGGGGGTCAAAATTTCGGCCAAAAACGACAGTGTTACCCCTTATGTTTTTTTTTCAGGTCAAAACTTTGACATCCGATATCTCGGCTCTGGAAGGGTCTAGAGCCTCCATTTTTGCGCGCTGGTCGAAGTCTCGTGGCCCTCTGTCAGAATCCAGAGTTTCAAGAAGATTGGAGGGGGTCAAAATTTCGGCCAAAAACGACAGTGTTACCCCTTATGTTTTTTTTTCAGGTCAAAACTTTGACATCCGATATCTCGGCTCTGGAAGGGTCTAGAGCCTCCATTTTTGCGCGCTGGTCGAAGTCTCGTGGCCCTCTGTCAGAATCCAGAGTTTCAAGAAGATCGGAGGGGGTCAAAATTTCGGCCAAAAACGACAGTGTTACCCCTTATGTTTTTTTTTCAGGTCAAAACTTTGACATCCGATATCTCGGCTCTGGAAGGGTCTAGAGCCTCCATTTTTGCGCGCTGGTCGAAGTCTCGTGGCCCTCTGTCAGAATCCAGAGTTTCAAGAAGATCGGAGGGGGTCAAAATTTCGGCCAAAAACGACAGTGTTACCCCTTATGTTTTTTTTTCAGGTCAAAACTTTGACATCCGATATCTCGGCTCTGGAAGGGTCTAGAGCCTCCATTTTTGCGCGCTGGTCGAAGTCTCGTGGCCCTCTGTCAGAATCCAGAGTTTCAAGAAGATCGGAGGGGGTCAAAATTTCGGCCAAAAACGACAGTGTTACCCCTTATGTTTTTTTTTCAGGTCAAAACTTTGACATCCGATATCTCGGCTCTGGAAGGGTGTAGAGCCTCCATTTTTGCGCGCTGGTCGAAGTCTCGTGGCCCTCTGTCAGAATCCAGAGTTTCAAGAAGATCGGAGGGGGTCAAAATTTCGGCCAAAAACGACAGTGTTACCCCTTATGTTTTTTTTTCAGGTCAAAACTTTGACATCCGATATCTCGGCTCTGGAAGGGTCTAGAGCCTCCATTTTTGCGCGCTGGTCGAAGTCTCGTGGCCCTCTGTCAGAATCCAGAGTTTCAAGAAGATCGGAGGGGGTCAAAATTTCGGCCAAAAACGACAGTGTTACCCCTTATGTTTTTTTTTCAGGTCAAAACTTTGACATCCGATATCTCGGCTCTGGAAGGGTCTAGAGCCTCCATTTTTGCGCGCTGGTCGAAGTCTCGTGGCCCTCTGTCAGAATCCAGAGTTTCAAGAAGATCGGAGGGGGTCAAAATTTCGGCCAAAAACGACAGTTTTACCCCTTATGTTTTTTTTTCAGGTCAAAACTTTGACATCCGATATCTCGGCTCTGGAAGGGTCTAGAGCCTCCATTTTTGCGCGCTGGTCGAAGTCTCGTGGCCCTCTGTCAGAATCCAGAGTTTCAAGAAGATCGGAGGGGGTCAAAATTTCGGCCAAAAACGACAGTGTTACCCCTTATGTTTTTTTTTCAGGTCAAAACTTTGACATCCGATATCTCGGCTCTGGAAGGGTCTAGAGCCTCCATTTTTGCGCGCTGGTCGAAGTCTCGTGGCCCTCTGTCAGAATCCAGAGTTTCAAGAAGATCGGAGGGGGTCAAAATTTCGGCCAAAAACGACAGTGTTACCCCTTATGTTTTTTTTTCAGGTCAAAACTTTGACATCCGATATCTCGGCTCTGGAAGGGTCTAGAGCCTCCATTTTTGCGCGCTGGTCGAAGTCTCGTGGCCCTCTGTCAGAATCCAGAGTTTCAAGAAGATCGGAGGGGGTCAAAATTTCGGCCAAAAACGACAGTGTTACCCCTTATGTTTTTTTTTCAGGTCAAAACTTTGACATCCGATATCTCGGCTCTGGAAGGGTCTAGAGCCTCCATTTTTGCGCGCTGGTCGAAGTCTCGTGGCCCTCTGTCAGAATCCAGAGTTTCAAGAAGATCGGAGGGGGTCAAAATTTCGGCCAAAAACGACAGTGTTACCCCTTATGTTTTTTTTTCAGGTCAAAACTTTGACATCCGATATCTCGGCTCTGGAAGGGTCTAGAGCCTCCATTTTTGCGCGCTGGTCGAAGTCTCGTGGCCCTCTGTCAGAATCCAGAGTTTCAAGAAGATCGGAGGGGGTCAAAATTTCGGCCAAAAACGACAGTGTTACCCCTTATGTTTTTTTTTCAGGTCAAAACTTTGACATCCGATATCTCAGCTCTGGAAGGGTCTAGAGCCTCCATTTTTGCGCGCTGGTCGAAGTCTCGTGGCCCTCTGTCAGAATCCAGAGTTTCAAGAAGATCGGAGGGGGTCAAAATTTCGGCCAAAAATGACAGTGTTACCCCTTATGTTTTTTTTTCAGGTCAAAACTTTGACATCCGATATCTCGGCTCTGGAAGGGTCTAGAGCCTCCATTTTTGCGCGCTGGTCGAAGTCTCGTGGCCCTCTGTCAGAATCCAGAGTTTCAAGAAGATCGGAGGGGGTCAAAATTTCGGCCAAAAACGACAGTGTTACCCCTTATGTTTTTTTTTCAGGTCAAAACTTTGACATCCGATATCTCGGCTCTGGAAGGGTCTAGAGCCTCCATTTTTGCGCGCTGGTCGAAGTCTCGTGGCCCTCTGTCAGAATCCAGGGTTTCAAGAAGATCGGAGGGGGTCAAAATTTCGGCCAAAAACGACAGTGTTACCCCTTATGTTTTTTTTCAGGTCAAAACTTTGACATCCGATATCTCGGCTCTGGAAGGGTCTAGAGCCTCCATTTTTGCGCGCTGGTCGAAGTCTCGTGGCCCTCTGTCAGAATCCAGAGTTTCAAGAAGATCGGAGGGGGTCAAAATTTCGGCCAAAAACGACAGTGTTACCCCTTATGTTTTTTTTTCAGGTCAAAACTTTGACATCCGATATCTCGGCTCTGGAAGGGTCTAGAGCCTCCATTTTTGCACGCTGGTCGAAGTCTCGTGGCCCTCTGTCAGAATCCAGAGTTTCAAGAAGATCGGAGGGGGTCAAAATTTCGGCCAAAAACGACAGTGTTACCCCTTATGTTTTTTTTTCAGGTCAAAACTTTGACATCCGATATCTCGGCTCTGGAAGGGTCTAGAGCCTCCATTTTTGCGCGCTGGTCGAAGTCTCGTGGCCCTCTGTCAGAATCCAGAGTTTCAAGAAGATCGGAGGGGGTCAAAATTTCGGCCAAAAACGACAGTGTTACCCCTTATGTTTTTTTTTCAGGTCAAAACTTTGACATCCGATATCTCGGCTCTGGAAGGGTCTAGAGCCTCCATTTTTGCGCGCTGGTCGAAGTCTCGTGGCCCTCTGTCAGAATCCAGAGTTTCAAGAAGATCGGAGGGGGTCAAAATTTCGGCCAAAAACGACAGTGTTACCCCTTATGTTTTTTTTTCAGGTCAAAACTTTGACATCCGATATCTCGGCTCTGGAAGGGTCTAGAGCCTCCATTTTTGCGCGCTGGTCGAAGTCTCGTGGCCCTCTGTCAGAATCCAGAGTTTCAAGAAGATCGGAGGGGGTCAAAATTTCGGCCAAAAACGACAGTGTTACCCCTTATGTTTTTTTTTCAGGTCAAAACTTTGACATCCGATATCTCAGCTCTGGAAGGGTCTAGAGCCTCCATTTTTGCGCGCTGGTCGAAGTCTCGTGGCCCTCTGTCAGAATCCAGAGTTTCAAGAAGATCGGAGGGGGTCAAAATTTCGGCCAAAAATGACAGTGTTACCCCTTATGTTTTTTTTTCAGGTCAAAACTTTGACATCCGATATCTCGGCTCTGGAAGGGTCTAGAGCCTCCATTTTTGCGCGCTGGTCGAAGTCTCGTGGCCCTCTGTCAGAATCCAGAGTTTCAAGAAGATCGGAGGGGGTCAAAATTTCGGCCAAAAACGACAGTGTTACCCCTTATGTTTTTTTTTCAGGTCAAAACTTTGACATCCGATATCTCGGCTCTGGAAGGGTCTAGAGCCTCCATTTTTGCGCGCTGGTCGAAGTCTCGTGGCCCTCTGTCAGAATCCAGAGTTTCAAGAAGATCGGAGGGGGTCAAAATTTCGGCCAAAAACGACAGTGTTACCCCTTATGTTTTTTTTCAGGTCAAAACTTTGACATCCGATATCTCGGCTCTGGAAGGGTCTAGAGCCTCCATTTTTGCGCGCTGGTCGAAGTCTCGTGGCCCTCTGTCAGAATCCAGAGTTTCAAGAAGATCGGAGGGGGTCAAAATTTCGGCCAAAAACGACAGTGTTACCCCTTATGTTTTTTTTTCAGGTCAAAACTTTGACATCCGATATCTCGGCTCTGGAAGGGTCTAGAGCCTCCATTTTTGCGCGCTGGTCGAAGTCTCGTGGCCCTCTGTCAGAATCCAGAGTTTCAAGAAGATCGGAGGGGGTCAAAATTTCGGCCAAAAACGACAGTGTTACCCCTTATGTTTTTTTTTTCAGGTCAAAACTTTGACATCCGATATCTCGGCTCTGGAAGGGTCTAGAGCCTCCATTTTTGCGCGCTGGTCGAAGTCTCGTGGCCCTCTGTCAGAATCCAGAGTTTCAAGAAGATCGGAGGGGGTCAAAATTTCGGCCAAAAACGACAGTGTTACCCCTTATGTTTTTTTTTCAGGTCAAAACTTTGACATCCGATATCTCGGCTCTGGAAGGGTCTAGAGCCTCCATTTTTGCGCGCTGGTCGAAGTCTCGTGGCCCTCTGTCAGAATCCAGAGTTTCAAGAAGATCGGAGGGGGTCAAAATTTCGGCCAAAAACGACAGTGTTACCCCTTATGTTTTTTTTCAGGTCAAAACTTTGACATCCGATATCTCGGCTCTGGAAGGGTCTAGAGCCTCCATTTTTGCGCGCTGGTCGAAGTCTCGTGGCCCTCTGTCAGAATCCAGAGTTTCAAGAAGATCGGAGGGGGTCAAAATTTCGGCCAAAAACGACAGTGTTACCCCTTATGTTTTTTTTCAGGTCAAAACTTTGACATCCGATATCTCGGCTCTGGAAGGGTCTAGAGCCTCCATTTTTGCGCGCTGGTCGAAGTCTCGTGGCCCTCTGTCAGAATCCAGAGTTTCAAGAAGATCGGAGA
>CM075865.1:49167495-49327335 GCA_038021265.1 Cyprinella venusta | reverse complement strand
TGGCCGAAATTTTGACCCCCTCCGATCTTCTTGAAACTCTGGATTCTGACAGAGGGCCACGAGACTTTGACCAGCACGCAAAAATGGAGGCTCTAGACCCTTCCAGAGCCGAGATATCGGATGTCAAAGTTTTGAACTGAAAAAAAACATAAGGGGTAACACTGTCGTTTTTGGCCGAAATTTTGACCCCCTCCGATCTTCTTGAAACTCTGGATTCTGACAGAGGGCCACGAGACTTCGACCAGCGTGCAAAAATGGAGGCTCTAGACCCTTCCAGATCCGAGATATCGGATGTCAAAGTTTTGACCTGAAAAAAAAACATAAGGGGTAACACTGTCGTTTTTGGCCGAAATTTTGACCCCCTCCGATCTTCTTGAAACTCTGGATTCTGACAGAGGGCCACGAGACTTCGACCAGCGCGCAAAAATGGAGGCTCTAGACCCTTCCAGAGCCGAGATATCGGATGTCAAAGTTTTGACCTGAAAAAAAAAACATAAGGGGTAACACTGTCGTTTTTGGCCGAAATTTTGACCCCCTCCGATCTTCTTGAAACTCTGGATTCTGACAGAGGGCCACGAGACTTCGACCAGCGCGCAAAAATGGAGGCTCTAGACCCTTCCAGAGCCGAGATATTGGATGTCAAAGTTTTGACCTGAAAAAAAAACATAAGGGGTAACACTGTCGTTTTTGGCCGAAATTTTGACCCCCTCCGATCTTCTTGAAACTCTGGATTCTGACAGAGGGCCACGAGACTTCGACCAGCGCGCAAAAATGGAGGCTCTAGACCCTTCCAGAGCCGAGATATCGGATGTCAAAGTTTTGACCTGAAAAAAAAACATAAGGGGTAACACTGTCGTTTTTGGCCGAAATTTTGACCCCCTCCGATCTTCTTGAAACTCTGGATTCTGACAGAGGGCCACGAGACTTCGACCAGCGCGCAAAAATGGAGGCTCTAGACCCTTCCAGAGCCGAGATATCGGATGTCAAAGTTTTGACCTGAAAAAAAAACATAAGGGGTAACACTGTCGTTTTTGGCCGAAATTTTGACCCCCTCCGATCTTCTTGAAACTCTGGATTCTGACAGAGGGCCACGAGACTTCGACCAGCGCGCAAAAATGGAGGCTCTAGACCCTTCCAGAGCCGAGATATCGGATGTCAAAGTTTTGACCTGAAAAAAAAACATAAGGGGTAACACTGTCGTTTTTGGCCGAAATTTTGACCCCCTCCGATCTTCTTGAAACTCTGGATTCTGACAGAGGGCCACGAGACTTCGACCAGCGCGCAAAAATGGAGGCTCTAGACCCTTCCAGAGCCGAGATATCGGATGTCAAAGTTTTGACCTGAAAAAAAACATAAGGGGTAACACTGTCGTTTTTGGCCGAAATTTTGACCCCCTCCGATCTTCTTGAAACTCTGGATTCTGACAGAGGGCCACGAGACTTCGACCAGCGCGCAAAAATGGAGGCTCTAGACCCTTCCAGAGCCGAGATATCGGATGTCAAAGTTTTGACCTGAAAAAAAAACATAAGGGGTAACACTGTCGTTTTTGGCCGAAATTTTGACCCCCTCCGATCTTCTTGAAACTCTGGATTCTGACAGAGGGCCACGAGACTTCGACCAGCGCGCAAAAATGAAGGCTCTAGACCCTTCCAGAGCCGAGATATCGGATGTCAAAGTTTTGACCTGAAAAAAAACATAAGGGGTAACACTGTCGTTTTTGGCCGAAATTTTGACCCCCTCCGATCTTCTTGAAACTCTGGATTCTGACAGAGGGCCACGAGACTTCGACCAGCGCGCAAAAATGAAGGCTCTAGACCCTTCCAGAGCCGAGATATCGGATGTCAAAGTTTTGACCTGAAAAAAAAACATAAGGGGTAACACTGTCGTTTTTGGCCGAAATTTTGACCCCCTCCGATCTTCTTGAAACTCTGGATTCTGACAGAGGGCCACGAGACTTCGACCAGCGCGCAAAAATGGAGGCTCTAGACCCTTCCAGAGCCGAGATATCGGATGTCAAAGTTTTGACCTGAAAAAAAAACATAAGGGGTAACACTGTCGTTTTTGGCCGAAATTTTGACCCCCTCCGATCTTCTTGAAACTCTGGATTCTGACAGAGGGCCACGAGACTTCGACCAGCGCGCAAAAATGAAGGCTCTAGACCCTTCCAGAGCCGAGATATCGGATGTCAAAGTTTTGACCTGAAAAAAAAAACATAAGGGGTAACACTGTCGTTTTTGGCCAAAATTTTGACCCCTCCGATCTTCTTGAAACTCTGGATTCTGACAGAGGACCACGAGACTTCGACCAGCGCGCAAAAATGGAGGCTCTAGACCCTTCCAGAGCCGAGATATCGGATGTCAAAGTTTTGACCTGAAAAAAAAAACATAAGGGGTAACACTGTCGTTTTTGGCCGAAATTTTGACCCCCTCCGATCTTTTTGAAACTCTGGATTCTGACAGAGGGCCACGAGACTTTGACCAGCGCGCAAAAATGGAGGCTCTAGACCCTTCCAGAGCCGAGATATCGGATGTCAAAGTTTTGAACTGAAAAAAAACATAAGGGGTAACACTGTCGTTTTTGGCCGAAATTTTGACCCCCTCCGATCTTCTTGAAACTCTGGATTCTGACAGAGGGCCACGAGACTTCGACCAGCGTGCAAAAATGGAGGCTCTAGACCCTTCCAGATCCGAGATATCGGATGTCAAAGTTTTGACCTGAAAAAAAAACATAAGGGGTAACACTGTCGTTTTTGGCCGAAATTTTGACCCCCTCCGATCTTCTTGAAACTCTGGATTCTGACAGAGGGCCACGAGACTTCGACCAGCGCGCAAAAATGGAGGCTCTAGACCCTTCCAGAGCCGAGATATCGGATGTCAAAGTTTTGACCTGAAAAAAATACATAAGGGGTAACACTGTCGTTTTTGGCCGAAATTTTGACCCCCTCCGATCTTCTTGAAACTCTGGATTCTGACAGAGGGCCACGAGACTTCGACCAGCGCGCAAAAATGAAGGCTCTAGACCCTTCCAGAGCCGAGATATCGGATGTCAAAGTTTTGACCTGAAAAAAAAAACATAAGGGGTAACACTGTCGTTTTTGGCCGAAATTTTGACCCCTCCGATCTTCTCGAAACTCTGGATTCTGACAGAGGGCCACGAGACTTCGACCAGCGCGCAAAAATGGAGGCTCTAGACCCTTCCAGAGCCGAGATATCGGATGTCAAAGTTTTGACCTGAAAAAAAAACATAAGGGGTAACACTGTCGTTTTTGGCCGAAATTTTGACCCCCTCCGATCTTCTTGAAACTCTGGATTCTGACAGAGGGCCACGAGACTTCGACCAGCGCGCAAAAATGGAGGCTCTAGACCCTTCCAGAGCCGAGATATCGGATGTCAAAGTTTTGACCTGAAAAAAAACATAAGGGGTAACACTGTCGTTTTTGGCCGAAATTTTGACCCCCTCCGATCTTCTTGAAACTCTGGATTCTGACAGAGGGCCACGAGACTTCAACCAGCGCGCAAAAATGGAGGCTCTAGACCCTTCCAGAGCCGAGATATCGGATGTCAAAGTTTTGACCTGAAAAAAAAACATAAGGGGTAACACTGTCGTTTTTGGCCGAAATTTTGACCCCCTCCGATCTTCTTGAAACTCTGGATTCTGACAGAGGGCCACGAGACTTCGACCAGCGCGCAAAAATGGAGGCTCTAGACCCTTCCAGAGCCGAGATATCGGATGTCAAAGTTTTGACCTGAAAAAAAAACATAAGGGGTAACACTGTCGTTTTTGGCCGAAATTTTGACCCCCTCCGATCTTCTTGAAACTCTGGATTCTGACAGAGGGCCACGAGACTTCGACCAGCGCGCAAAAATGAAGGCTCTAGACCCTTCCAGAGCCGAGATATCGGATGTCAAAGTTTTGACCTGAAAAAAAACATAAGGGGTAACACTGTCGTTTTTGGCCGAAATTTTGACCCCCTCCGATCTTCTTGAAACTCTGGATTCTGACAGAGGGCCACGAGACTTCGACCAGCGCGCAAAAATGAAGGCTCTAGACCCTTCCAGAGCCGAGATATCGGAGGTCAAAGTTTTGACCTGAAAAAAAAACATAAGGGGTAACACTGTCGTTTTTGGCCGAAATTTTGACCCCCTCCGATCTTCTTGAAACTCTGGATTCTGACAGAGGGCCACGAGACTTCGACCAGCGCGCAAAAATGGAGGCTCTAGACCCTTCCAGAGCCGAGATATCGGATGTCAAAGTTTTGACCTGAAAAAAAAACATAAGGGGTAACACTGTCGTTTTTGGCCGAAATTTTGACCCCCTCCGATCTTCTTGAAACTCTGGATTCTGACAGAGGGCCACGAGACTTCGACCAGCGCGCAAAAATGAAGGCTCTAGACCCTTCCAGAGCCGAGATATCGGATGTCAAAGTTTTGACCTGAAAAAAAAAACATAAGGGGTAACACTGTCGTTTTTGGCCAAAATTTTGACCCCCTCCGATCTTCTTGAAACTCTGGATTCTGACAGAGGACCACGAGACTTCGACCAGCGCGCAAAAATGGAGGCTCTAGACCCTTCCAGAGCCGAGATATCGGATGTCAAAGTTTTGACCTGAAAAAAAACATAAGGGGTAACACTGTCGTTTTTGGCCGAAATTTTGACCCCCTCCGATCTTCTTGAAACTCTGGATTCTGACAGAGGGCCACGAGACTTCGACCAGCGCGCAAAAATGGAGGCTCTAGACCCTTCCAGAGCCGAGATATCGGATGTCAAAGTTTTGATCTGAAAAAAAAACATAAGGGGTAACACTGTCGTTTTTGGCCGAAATTTTGACCCCCTCCGATCTTCTTGGAACTCTGGATTCTGACAGAGGGCCACGAGACTTTGACCAGCGCGCAAAAATGGAGGCTCTAGACCCTTCCAGAGCCGAGATATCGGATGTCAAAGTTTTGAACTGAAAAAAAACATAAGGGGTAACACTGTCGTTTTTGGCCGAAATTTTGACCCCCTCCGATCTTCTTGAAACTCTGGATTCTGACAGAGGGCCACGAGACTTCGACCAGCGTGCAAAAATGGAGGCTCTACACCCTTCCAGATCCGAGATATCGGATGTCAAAGTTTTGACCTAAAAAAAAAACATAAGGGGTAACACTGTCGTTTTTGGCCGAAATTTTGACCCCCTCCGATCTTCTTGAAACTCTGGATTCTGAAAGAGGGCCACGAGACTTCGACCAGCGCGCAAAAATGGAGGCTCTAGACCCTTCCAGAGCCGAGATATCGGATGTCAAAGTTTTGACCTGAAAAAAAAACATAAGGGGTAACACTGTCGTTTTTGGCCGAAATTTTGACCCCCTCCGATCTTCTTGAAACTCTGGATTCTGACAGAGGGCCACGAGACTTCGACCAGCGCGCAAAAATGAAGGCTCTAGACCCTTCCAGAGCCGAGATATCGGATGTCAAAGTTTTGACCTGAAAAAAAAACATAAGGGGTAACACTGTCGTTTTTGGCCGAAATTTTGACCCCCTCCGATCTTCTTGAAACTCTGGATTCTGACTGAGGGCCACGAGACTTCGACCAGCGCGCAAAAATGGAGGCTCTAGACCCTTCCAGAGCCGAGATATCGGATGTCAAAGTTTTGACCTGAAAAAAAAACATAAGGGGTAACACTGTCGTTTTTGGCCGAAATTTTGATCCCCCTCCGATCTTCTTGAAACTCTGGATTCTGACAGAGGGCCACGAGACTTCGACCAGCGCGCAAAAATGAAGGCTCTAGACCCTTCCAGAGCCGAGATATCGGAGGTCAAATTTTGACCTGAAAAAAAAACATAAGGGGTAACACTGTCGTTTTTGGCCGAAATTTTGACCCCCTCCGATCTTCTTGAAACTCTGGATTCTGACAGAGGGCCACGAGACTTCGACCAGCGCGCAAAAATGGAGGCTCTAGACCCTTCCAGAGCCGAGATATCGGATGTCAAAGTTTTGACCTGAAAAAAAAACATAAGGGGTAACACTGTCGTTTTTGGCCGAAATTTTGACCCCCTCCGATCTTCTTGAAACTCTGGATTCTGACAGAGGGCCACGAGACTTCGACCAGCGCGCAAAAATGAAGGCTCTAGACCCTTCCAGAGCCGAGATATCGGATGTCAAAGTTTTGACCTGAAAAAAAACATAAGGGGTAACACTGTCGTTTTTGGCCAAAATTTTGACCCCCTCCGATCTTCTTGAAACTCTGGATTCTGACAGAGGACCACGAGACTTCGACCAGCGCGCAAAAATGGAGGCTCTAGACCCTTCCAGAGCCGAGATATAGGATGTCAAAGTTTTGACCTGAAAAAAAAACATAAGGGGTAACACTGTCGTTTTTGGCCGAAATTTTGACCCCCTCCGATCTTCTTGAAACTCTGGATTCTGACAGAGGGCCACGAGACTTCGACCAGCGCGCAAAAATGAAGGCTCTAGACCCTTCCAGAGCCGAGATATCGGAGGTCAAAGTTTTGACCTGAAAAAAAAAACATAAGGGGTAACACTGTCGTTTTTGGCCGAAATTTTGACCCCCTCCGATCTTCTTGAAACTCTGGATTCTGACAGAGGGCCACGAGACTTCGACCAGCGCGCAAAAATGGAGGCTCTAGACCCTTCCAGAGCCGAGATATCGGATGTCAAAGTTTTGACCTGAAAAAAAAACATAAGGGGTAACACTGTCGTTTTTGGCCGAAATTTTGACCCCCTCCGATCTTCTTGAAACTCTGGATTCTGACAGAGGGCCACGAGACTTCGACCAGCGCGCAAAAATGAAGGCTCTAGACCCTTCCAGAGCCGAGATATCGGATGTCTAAGTTTTGACCTGAAAAAAAAACATAAGGGGTAACACTGTCGTTTTTGGCCAAAATTTTGACCCCCTCCGATCTTCTTGAAACTCTGGATTCTGACAGAGGACCACGAGACTTCGACCAGCGCGCAAAAATGGAGGCTCTAGACCCTTCCAGAGCCGAGATATCGGATGTCAAAGTTTTGACCTGAAAAAAAAACATAAGGGGTAACATTGTCGTTTTTGGCCGAAATTTTGACCCCCTCCGATCTTCTTGAAATTCTGGATTCTGACAGAGGGCCACGAGACTTCGACCAGCGCGCAAAAATGAAGGCTCTAGA
The DNA here is from genome assembly GCA_038021265.1 of Cyprinella venusta. NCBI lineage: Eukaryota > Metazoa > Chordata > Actinopteri > Cypriniformes > Leuciscidae > Cyprinella > Cyprinella venusta. The sequence goes on along the minus strand of CM075865.1, from coordinate 49,320,191 downwards.
CCCTTCCAGAGCCGAGATATCGGATGTCAAAGTTTTGACCTGAAAAAAAAACATAAGGGGTAACACTGTCGTTTTTGGCCAAAATTTTGACCCCCTCCGATCTTCTTGAAACTCTGGATTCTGACAGAGGACCACGAAGCTTCGACCAGCGCGCAAAAATGGAGGCTCTAGACCCTTCCAGAGCCGAGATATCGGATGTCAAAGTTTTGACCTGAAAAAAAACATAAGGGGTAACACTGTCGTTTTTGGCCGAAATTTTGACCCCCTCCGATCTTCTTGAAACTCTGGATTCTGACAGAGGGCCACGAGACTTTGACCAGCGCGCAAAAATGGAGGCTCTAGACCCTTCCAGAGCCGAGATATCGGATGTCAAAGTTTTGACCTGAAAAAAAAACATAAGGGGTAACACTGTCGTTTTTGGCCGAAATTTTGACCCCCTCCGATCTTCTTGAAACTCTGGATTCTGACAGAGGGCCACGAGACTTCGGCCAGCGTGCAAAAATGGAGGCTCTAGACCCTTCCAGATCCGAGATATCGGATGTCAAAGTTTTGACCTGAAAAAAAAAACATAAGGGGTAACACTGTCGTTTTTGGCCGAAATTTTGACCCCCTCCGATCTTCTTGAAACTCTGGATTCTGACAGAGGGCCATGAGACTTCGACCAGCGCGCAAAAATGGAGGCTCTAGACCCTTCCAGAGCCGAGATATCGGATGTCAAAGTTTTGACCTGAAAAAAAAAACATAAGGGGTAACACTGTCGTTTTTGGCCGAAATTTTGACCCCCTCCGATCTTCTTGAAACTCTGGATTCTGACAGAGGGCCACGAGACTTCGACCAGCGCGCAAAAATGAAGGCTCTAGACCCTTCCAGAGCCGAGATATCGGATGTCAAAGTTTTGACCTGAAAAAAAAAACATAAGGGGTAACACTGTCATTTTTGGCCGAAATTTTGACCCCCTCCGATCTTCTTGAAACTCTGGATTCTGACAGAGGGCCACGAGACTTCGACCAGCGCGCAAAAATGAAGGCTCTAGACCCTTCCAGAGCCGAGATATCGGATGTCAAAGTTTTGACCTGAAAAAAAACATAAGGGGTAACACTGTCGTTTTTGGCCGAAATTTTGACCCCCTCCGATCTTCTTGAAACTCTGGATTCTGACAGAGGGCCACGAGACTTCGACCAGCGCGCAAAAATGAAGGCTCTAGACCCTTCCAGAGCCGAGATATCGGAGGTCAAAGTTTTGACCTGAAAAAAAAACATAAGGGGTAACACTGTCGTTTTTGGCCGAAATTTTGACCCCCTCCGATCTTCTTGAAACTCTGGATTCTGACAGAGGGCCACGAGACTTCGACCAGCGCGCAAAAATGGAGGCTCTAGACCCTTCCAGAGCCGAGATATCGGATGTCAAAGTTTTGACCTGAAAAAAAAACATAAGGGGTAACACTGTCGTTTTTGGCCGAAATTTTGACCCCCTCCGATCTTCTTGAAACTCTGGATTCTGACAGAGGGCCACGAGACTTCGACCAGCGCGCAAAAATGAAGGCTCTAGACCCTTCCAGAGCCGAGATATCGGATGTCAAAGTTTTGACCTGAAAAAAAAAACATAAGGGGTAACACTGTCGTTTTTGGCCAAAATTTTGACCCCCTCCGATCTTCTTGAAACTCTGGATTCTGACAGAGGACCACGAGACTTCGACCAGCGCGCAAAAATGGAGGCTCTAGACCCTTCCAGAGCCGAGATATCGGATGTCAAAGTTTTGACCTGAAAAAAAACATAAGGGGTAACACTGTCGTTTTTGGCCGAAATTTTGACCCCCTCCGATCTTCTTGAAACTCTGGATTCTGACAGAGGGCCACGAGACTTCGACCAGCGCGCAAAAATGGAGGCTCTAGACCCTTCCAGAGCCGAGATATCGGATGTCAAAGTTTTGATCTGAAAAAAAAACATAAGGGGTAACACTGTCGTTTTTGGCCGAAATTTTGACCCCCTCCGATCTTCTTGAAACTCTGGATTCTGACAGAGGGCCACGAGACTTTGACCAGCGCGCAAAAATGGAGGCTCTAGACCCTTCCAGAGCCGAGATATCGGATGTCAAAGTTTTGAACTGAAAAAAAACATAAGGGGTAACACTGTCGTTTTTGGCCGAAATTTTGACCCCCTCCGATCTTCTTGAAACTCTGGATTCTGACAGAGGGCCACGAGACTTCGACCAGCGTGCAAAAATGGAGGCTCTACACCCTTCCAGATCCGAGATATCGGATGTCAAAGTTTTGACCTAAAAAAAAAACATAAGGGGTAACACTGTCGTTTTTGGCCGAAATTTTGACCCCCTCCGATCTTCTTGAAACTCTGGATTCTGACAGAGGGCCACGAGACTTCGACCAGCGCGCAAAAATGGAGGCTCTAGACCCTTCCAGAGCCGAGATATCGGATGTCAAAGTTTTGACCTGAAAAAAAAACATAAGGGGTAACACTGTCGTTTTTGGCCGAAATTTTGACCCCCTCCGATCTTCTTGAAACTCTGGATTCTGACAGAGGGCCACGAGACTTCGACCAGCGCGCAAAAATGAAGGCTCTAGACCCTTCCAGAGCCGAGATATCGGATGTCAAAGTTTTGACCTGAAAAAAAAAACATAAGGGGTAACACTGTCGTTTTTGGCCGAAATTTTGACCCCCTCCGATCTTCTTGAAACTCTGGATTCTGACTGAGGGCCACGAGACTTCGACCAGCGCGCAAAAATGGAGGCTCTAGACCCTTCCAGAGCCGAGATATCGGATGTCAAAGTTTTGACCTGAAAAAAAAACATAAGGGGTAACACTGTCGTTTTTGGCCGAAATTTTGATCCCCCTCCGATCTTCTTGAAACTCTGGATTCTGACAGAGGGCCACGAGACTTCGACCAGCGCGCAAAAATGAAGGCTCTAGACCCTTCCAGAGCCGAGATATCGGAGGTCAAATTTTGACCTGAAAAAAAAACATAAGGGGTAACACTGTCGTTTTTGGCCGAAATTTTGACCCCCTCCGATCTTCTTGAAACTCTGGATTCTGACAGAGGGCCACGAGACTTCGACCAGCGCGCAAAAATGGAGGCTCTAGACCCTTCCAGAGCCGAGATATCGGATGTCAAAGTTTTGACCTGAAAAAAAAACATAAGGGGTAACACTGTCGTTTTTGGCCGAAATTTTGACCCCCTCCGATCTTCTTGAAACTCTGGATTCTGACAGAGGGCCACGAGACTTCGACCAGCGCGCAAAAATGAAGGCTCTAGACCCTTCCAGAGCCGAGATATCGGATGTCAAAGTTTTGACCTGAAAAAAATACATAAGGGGTAACACTGTCGTTTTTGGCCGAAATTTTGACCCCCTCCGATCTTCTTGAAACTCTGGATTCTGACAGAGGGCCACGAGACTTCGACCAGCGCGCAAAAATGAAGGCTCTAGACCCTTCCAGAGCCGAGATATCGGATGTCAAAGTTTTGACCTGAAAAAAAAACATAAGGGGTAACACTGTCGTTTTTGGCCAAAATTTTGACCCCCTCCGATCTTCTTGAAACTCTGGATTCTGACAGAGGGCCACGAGACTTCGACCAGCGTGCAAAAATGGAGGCTCTAGACCCTTCCAGAGCCGAGATATCGGATGTCAAAGTTTTGACCTGAAAAAAAAACATAAGGGGTAACACTGTCGTTTTTGGCCGAAATTTTGACCCCCTCCGATCTTCTTGAAACTCTGGATTCTGACAGAGGGCCACGAGACTTTGACCAGCGCGCAAAAATGGAGGCTCTAGACCCTTCCAGAGCCGAGATATCGGATGTCAAAGTTTTGAACTGAAAAAAAAACATAAGGGGTAACACTGTCGTTTTTGGCCGAAATTTTGACCCCCTCCGATCTTCTTGAAATTCTGGATTCTGACAGAGGGCCACGAGACTTCGACCAGCGCGCAAAAATGAAGGCTCTAGACCCTTCCAGAGCCGAGATATCGGATGTCAAAGTTTTGACCTGAAAAAAAAACATAAGGGGTAACACTGTCGTTTTTGGCCAAAATTTTGACCCCCTCCGATCTTCTTGAAACTCTGGATTCTGACAGAGGACCACGAAGCTTCGACCAGCGCGCAAAAATGGAGGCTCTAGACCCTTCCAGAGCCGAGATATCGGATGTCAAAGTTTTGACCTGAAAAAAAACATAAGGGGTAACACTGTCGTTTTTGGCCGAAATTTTGACCCCCTCCGATCTTCTTGAAACTCTGGATTCTGACAGAGGGCCACGAGACTTTGACCAGCGCGCAAAAATGGAGGCTCTAGACCCTTCCAGAGCCGAGATATCGGATGTCAAAGTTTTGACCTGAAAAAAAAACATAAGGGGTAACACTGTCGTTTTTGGCCGAAATTTTGACCCCCTCCGATCTTCTTGAAACTCTGGATTCTGACAGAGGGCCACGAGACTTCGGCCAGCGTGCAAAAATGGAGGCTCTAGACCCTTCCAGATCCGAGATATCGGATGTCAAAGTTTTGACCTGAAAAAAAAAACATAAGGGGTAACACTGTCGTTTTTGGCCGAAATTTTGACCCCCTCCGATCTTCTTGAAACTCTGGATTCTGACAGAGGGCCATGAGACTTCGACCAGCGCGCAAAAATGGAGGCTCTAGACCCTTCCAGAGCCGAGATATCGGATGTCAAAGTTTTGACCTGAAAAAAAAAACATAAGGGGTAACACTGTCGTTTTTGGCCGAAATTTTGACCCCCTCCGATCTTCTTGAAACTCTGGATTCTGACAGAGGGCCACGAGACTTCGACCAGCGCGCAAAAATGAAGGCTCTAGACCCTTCCAGAGCCGAGATATCGGATGTCAAAGTTTTGACCTGAAAAAAAAACATAAGGGGTAACACTGTCGTTTTTGGCCGAAATTTTGACCCCCTCCGATCTTCTTGAAACTCTGGATTCTGACAGAGGGCCACGAGACTTCGACCAGCGCGCAAAAATGAAGGCTCTAGACCCTTCCAGAGCCGAGATATCGGATGTCAAAGTTTTGACCTGAAAAAAAACATAAGGGGTAACACTGTCGTTTTTGGCCGAAATTTTGACCCCCTCCGATCTTCTTGAAACTCTGGATTCTGACAGAGGGCCACGAGACTTCGACCAGCGCGCAAAAATGAAGGCTCTAGACCCTTCCAGAGCCGAGATATCGGAGGTCAAAGTTTTGACCTGAAAAAAAAACATAAGGGGTAACACTGTCGTTTTTGGCCGAAATTTTGACCCCCTCCGATCTTCTTGAAACTCTGGATTCTGACAGAGGGCCACGAGACTTCGACCAGCGCGCAAAAATGGAGGCTCTAGACCCTTCCAGAGCCGAGATATCGGATGTCAAAGTTTTGACCTGAAAAAAAAACATAAGGGGTAACACTGTCGTTTTTGGCCGAAATTTTGACCCCCTCCGATCTTCTTGAAACTCTGGATTCTGACAGAGGGCCACGAGACTTCGACCAGCGCGCAAAAATGAAGGCTCTAGACCCTTCCAGAGCCGAGATATCGGATGTCAAAGTTTTGACCTGAAAAAAAAAACATAAGGGGTAACACTGTCGTTTTTGGCCAAAATTTTGACCCCCTCCGATCTTCTTGAAACTCTGGATTCTGACAGAGGACCACGAGACTTCGACCAGCGCGCAAAAATGGAGGCTCTAGACCCTTCCAGAGCCGAGATATCGGATGTCAAAGTTTTGACCTGAAAAAAAACATAAGGGGTAACACTGTCGTTTTTGGCCGAAATTTTGACCCCCTCCGATCTTCTTGAAACTCTGGATTCTGACAGAGGGCCACGAGACTTCGACCAGCGCGCAAAAATGGAGGCTCTAGACCCTTCCAGAGCCGAGATATCGGATGTCAAAGTTTTGATCTGAAAAAAAAACATAAGGGGTAACACTGTCGTTTTTGGCCGAAATTTTGACCCCCTCCGATCTTCTTGAAACTCTGGATTCTGACAGAGGGCCACGAGACTTTGACCAGCGCGCAAAAATGGAGGCTCTAGACCCTTCCAGAGCCGAGATATCGGATGTCAAAGTTTTGAACTGAAAAAAAACATAAGGGGTAACACTGTCGTTTTTGGCCGAAATTTTGACCCCCTCCGATCTTCTTGAAACTCTGGATTCTGACAGAGGGCCACGAGACTTCGACCAGCGTGCAAAAATGGAGGCTCTACACCCTTCCAGATCCGAGATATCGGATGTCAAAGTTTTGACCTAAAAAAAAAACATAAGGGGTAACACTGTCGTTTTTGGCCGAAATTTTGACCCCCTCCGATCTTCTTGAAACTCTGGATTCTGACAGAGGGCCACGAGACTTCGACCAGCGCGCAAAAATGGAGGCTCTAGACCCTTCCAGAGCCGAGATATCGGATGTCAAAGTTTTGACCTGAAAAAAAAACATAAGGGGTAACACTGTCGTTTTTGGCCGAAATTTTGACCCCCTCCGATCTTCTTGAAACTCTGGATTCTGACAGAGGGCCACGAGACTTCGACCAGCGCGCAAAAATGAAGGCTCTAGACCCTTCCAGAGCCGAGATATCGGATGTCAAAGTTTTGACCTGAAAAAAAAAACATAAGGGGTAACACTGTCGTTTTTGGCCGAAATTTTGACCCCCTCCGATCTTCTTGAAACTCTGGATTCTGACTGAGGGCCACGAGACTTCGACCAGCGCGCAAAAATGGAGGCTCTAGACCCTTCCAGAGCCGAGATATCGGATGTCAAAGTTTTGACCTGAAAAAAAAACATAAGGGGTAACACTGTCGTTTTTGGCCGAAATTTTGATCCCCCTCCGATCTTCTTGAAACTCTGGATTCTGACAGAGGGCCACGAGACTTCGACCAGCGCGCAAAAATGAAGGCTCTAGACCCTTCCAGAGCCGAGATATCGGAGGTCAAATTTTGACCTGAAAAAAAAACATAAGGGGTAACACTGTCGTTTTTGGCCGAAATTTTGACCCCCTCCGATCTTCTTGAATCTCTGGATTCTGACAGAGGGCCACGAGACTTCGACCAGCGCGCAAAAATGGAGGCTCTAGACCCTTCCAGAGCCGAGATATCGGATGTCAAAGTTTTGATCTAAAAAAAAAACATAAGGGGTAACACTGTCGTTTTTGGCCGAAATTTTGACCCCCTCCGATCTTCTTGAAACTCTGGATTCTGACAGAGGGCCACGAGACTTCGACCAGCGCGCAAAAATGGAGGCTCTAGACCCTTCCAGAGCCGAGATATAGGATGTCAAAGTTTTGACCTGAAAAAAAAACATAAGGGGTAACACTGTCGTTTTTGGCCGAAATTTTGACCCCCTCCGATCTTCTTGAAACTCTGGATTCTGACAGAGGACCACGAGACTTCGACCAGCGCGCAAAAATGGAGGCTCTAGACCCTTCCAGAGCCGAGATATAGGATGTCAAAGTTTTGACCTGAAAAAAAAACATAAGGGGTAACACTGTCGTTTTTGGCCGAAATTTTGACCCCCTCCGATCTTCTTGAAACTCTGGATTCTGACAGAGGGCCACGAGACTTCGACCAGCGCGCAAAAATGAAGGCTCTAGACCCTTCCAGAGCCGAGATATCGGAGGTCAAAGTTTTGACCTGAAAAAAAAAACATAAGGGGTAACACTGTCGTTTTTGGCCGAAATTTTGACCCCCTCCGATCTTCTTGAAACTCTGGATTCTGACAGAGGGCCACGAGACTTCGACCAGCGCGCAAAAATGGAGGCTCTAGACCCTTCCAGAGCCGAGATATCGGATGTCAAAGTTTTGACCTGAAAAAAAAACATAAGGGGTAACACTGTCGTTTTTGGCCGAAATTTTGACCCCCTCCGATCTTCTTGAAACTCTGGATTCTGACAGAGGGCCACGAGACTTCGACCAGCGCGCAAAAATGAAGGCTCTAGACCCTTCCAGAGCCGAGATATCGGATGTCAAAGTTTTGACCTGAAAAAAAAACATAAGGGGTAACACTGTCGTTTTTGGCCAAAATTTTGACCCCCTCCGATCTTCTTGAAACTCTGGATTCTGACAGAGGACCACGAGACTTCGACCAGCGCGCAAAAATGGAGGCTCTAGACCCTTCCAGAGCCGAGATATCGGATGTCAAAGTTTTGACCTGAAAAAAAAACATAAGGGGTAACATTGTCGTTTTTGGCCGAAATTTTGACCCCCTCCGATCTTCTTGAAATTCTGGATTCTGACAGAGGGCCACGAGACTTCGACCAGCGCGCAAAAATGAAGGCTCTAGACCCTTCCAGAGCCGAGATATCGGATGTCAAAGTTTTGACCTGAAAAAAAAAACATAAGGGGTAACACTGTCGTTTTTGGCCAAAATTTTGACCCCCTCCGATCTTCTTGAAACTCTGGATTCTGACAGAGGACCACGAAGCTTCGACCAGCGCGCAAAAATGGAGGCTCTAGACCCTTCCAGAGCCGAGATATCGGATGTCAAAGTTTTGACCTGAAAAAAAACATAAGGGGTAACACTGTCGTTTTTGGCCGAAATTTTGACCCCCTCCGATCTTCTTGAAACTCTGGATTCTGACAGAGGGCCACGAGACTTTGACCAGCGCGCAAAAATGGAGGCTCTAGACCCTTCCAGAGCCGAGATATCGGATGTCAAAGTTTTGACCTGAAAAAAAAACATAAGGGGTAACACTGTCGTTTTTGGCCGAAATTTTGACCCCCTCCGATCTTCTTGAAACTCTGGATTCTGACAGAGGGCCACGAGACTTCGACCAGCGTGCAAAAATGGAGGCTCTAGACCCTTCCAGATCCGAGATATCGGATGTCAAAGTTTTGACCTGAAAAAAAAAACATAAGGGGTAACACTGTCGTTTTTGGCCGAAATTTTGACCCCCTCCGATCTTCTTGAAACTCTGGATTCTGACAGAGGGCCACGAGACTTCGACCAGCGCGCAAAAATGAAGGCTCTAGACCCTTCCAGAGCCGAGATATCGGATGTCAAAGTTTTGACCTGAAAAAAAACATAAGGGGTAACACTGTCGTTTTTGGCCGAAATTTTGACCCCCTCCGATCTTCTTGAAACTCTGGATTCTGACAGAGGGCCACGAGACTTCGACCAGCGCGCAAAAATGAAGGCTCTAGACCCTTCCAGAGCCGAGATATAGGATGTCAAAGTTTTGACCTGAAAAAAAAACATAAGGGGTAACACTGTCGTTTTTGGCCGAAATTTTGACCCCCTCCGATCTTCTTGAAACTCTGGATTCTGACAGAGGACCACGAGACTTCGACCAGCGCGCAAAAATGGAGGCTCTAGACCCTTCCAGAGCCGAGATATAGGATGTCAAAGTTTTGACCTGAAAAAAAAACATAAGGGGTAACACTGTCGTTTTTGGCCGAAATTTTGACCCCCTCCGATCTTCTTGAAACTCTGGATTCTGACAGAGGGCCACGAGACTTCGACCAGCGCGCAAAAATGAAGGCTCTAGACCCTTCCAGAGCCGAGATATCGGAGGTCAAAGTTTTGACCTGAAAAAAAAAACATAAGGGGTAACACTGTCGTTTTTGGCCGAAATTTTGACCCCCTCCGATCTTCTTGAAACTCTGGATTCTGACAGAGGGCCACGAGACTTCGACCAGCGCGCAAAAATGGAGGCTCTAGACCCTTCCAGAGCCGAGATATCGGATGTCAAAGTTTTGACCTGAAAAAAAAACATAAGGGGTAACACTGTCGTTTTTGGCCGAAATTTTGACCCCCTCCGATCTTCTTGAAACTCTGGATTCTGACAGAGGGCCACGAGACTTCGACCAGCGCGCAAAAATGAAGGCTCTAGACCCTTCCAGAGCCGAGATATCGGATGTCAAAGTTTTGACCTGAAAAAAAAACATAAGGGGTAACACTGTCGTTTTTGGCCAAAATTTTGACCCCCTCCGATCTTCTTGAAACTCTGGATTCTGACAGAGGACCACGAGACTTCGACCAGCGCGCAAAAATGGAGGCTCTAGACCCTTCCAGAGCCGAGATATCGGATGTCAAAGTTTTGACCTGAAAAAAAAACATAAGGGGTAACATTGTCGTTTTTGGCCGAAATTTTGACCCCCTCCGATCTTCTTGAAATTCTGGATTCTGACAGAGGGCCACGAGACTTCGACCAGCGCGCAAAAATGAAGGCTCTAGACCCTTCCAGAGCCGAGATATCGGATGTCAAAGTTTTGACCTGAAAAAAAAACATAAGGGGTAACACTGTCGTTTTTGGCCAAAATTTTGACCCCCTCCGATCTTCTTGAAACTCTGGATTCTGACAGAGGACCACGAAGCTTCGACCAGCGCGCAAAAATGGAGGCTCTAGACCCTTCCAGAGCCGAGATATCGGATGTCAAAGTTTTGACCTGAAAAAAAACATAAGGGGTAACACTGTCGTTTTTGGCCGAAATTTTGACCCCCTCCGATCTTCTTGAAACTCTGGATTCTGACAGAGGGCCACGAGACTTTGACCAGCGCGCAAAAATGGAGGCTCTAGACCCTTCCAGAGCCGAGATATCGGATGTCAAAGTTTTGACCTGAAAAAAAAACATAAGGGGTAACACTGTCGTTTTTGGCCGAAATTTTGACCCCCTCCGATCTTCTTGAAACTCTGGATTCTGACAGAGGGCCACGAGACTTCGACCAGCGTGCAAAAATGGAGGCTCTAGACCCTTCCAGATCCGAGATATCGGATGTCAAAGTTTTGACCTGAAAAAAAAAACATAAGGGGTAACACTGTCGTTTTTGGCCGAAATTTTGACCCCCTCCGATCTTCTTGAAACTCTGGATTCTGACAGAGGGCCACGAGACTTCGACCAGCGCGCAAAAATGAAGGCTCTAGACCCTTCCAGAGCCGAGATATCGGATGTCAAAGTTTTGACCTGAAAAAAAACATAAGGGGTAACACTGTCGTTTTTGGCCGAAATTTTGACCCCCTCCGATCTTCTTGAAACTCTGGATTCTGACAGAGGGCCACGAGACTTCGACCAGCGCGCAAAAATGAAGGCTCTAGACCCTTCCAGAGCCGAGATATCGGAGGTCAAAGTTTTGACCTGAAAAAAAAACATAAGGGGTAACACTGTCGTTTTTGGCCGAAATTTTGACCCCCTCCGATCTTCTTGAAACTCTGGATTCTGACAGAGGGCCACGAGACTTCGACCAGCGCGCAAAAATGGAGGCTCTAGACCCTTCCAGAGCCGAGATATCGGATGTCAAAGTTTTGACCTGAAAAAAAAAACATAAGGGGTAACACTGTCGTTTTTGGCCGAAATTTTGACCCCCTCCGATCTTCTTGAAACTCTGGATTCTGACAGAGGGCCACGAGACTTCGACCAGCGCGCAAAAATGAAGGCTCTAGACCCTTCCAGAGCCGAGATATCGGATGTCAAAGTTTTGACCTGAAAAAAAAAACATAAGGGGTAACACTGTCGTTTTTGGCCAAAATTTTGACCCCCTCCGATCTTCTTGAAACTCTGGATTCTGACAGAGGACCACGAGACTTCGACCAGCGCACAAAAATGGAGGCTCTAGACCCTTCCAGAGCCGAGATATCGGATGTCAAAGTTTTGACCTGAAAAAAAACATAAGGGGTAACACTGTCGTTTTTGGCCGAAATTTTGACCCCCTCCGATCTTCTTGAAACTCTGGATTCTGACAGAGGGCCACGAGACTTTGACCAGCGCGCAAAAATGGAGGCTCTAGACCCTTCCAGAGCCGAGATATCGGATGTCAAAGTTTTGAACTGAAAAAAAACATAAGGGGTAACACTGTCGTTTTTGGCCGAAATTTTGACCCCCTCCGATCTTCTTGAAACTCTGGATTCTGACAGAGGGCCACGAGACTTCGACCAGCGTGCAAAAATGGAGGCTCTACACCCTTCCAGATCCGAGATATCGGATGTCAAAGTTTTGACCTAAAAAAAAAACATAAGGGGTAACACTGTCGTTTTTGGCCGAAATTTTGACCCCCTCCGATCTTCTTGAAACTCTGGATTCTGACAGAGGGCCACGAGACTTCGACCAGCGCGCAAAAATGGAGGCTCTAGACCCTTCCAGAGCCGAGATATCGGATGTCAAAGTTTTGACCTGAAAAAAAAACATAAGGGGTAACACTGTCGTTTTTGGCCGAAATTTTGACCCCCTCCGATCTTCTTGAAACTCTGGATTCTGACAGAGGGCCACGAGACTTCGACCAGCGCGCAAAAATGAAGGCTCTAGACCCTTCCAGAGCCGAGATATCGGATGTCAAAGTTTTGACCTGAAAAAAAAAACATAAGGGGTAACACTGTCGTTTTTGGCCGAAATTTTGACCCCCTCCGATCTTCTTGAAACTCTGGATTCTGACTGAGGGCCACGAGACTTCGACCAGCGCGCAAAAATGGAGGCTCTAGACCCTTCCAGAGCCGAGATATCGGATGTCAAAGTTTTGACCTGAAAAAAAAACATAAGGGGTAACACTGTCGTTTTTGGCCGAAATTTTGATCCCCCTCCGATCTTCTTGAAACTCTGGATTCTGACAGAGGGCCACGAGACTTCGACCAGCGCGCAAAAATGAAGGCTCTAGACCCTTCCAGAGCCGAGATATCGGAGGTCAAATTTTGACCTGAAAAAAAAACATAAGGGGTAACACTGTCGTTTTTGGCCGAAATTTTGACCCCCTCCGATCTTCTTGAAACTCTGGATTCTGACAGAGGGCCACGAGACTTCGACCAGCGCGCAAAAATGGAGGCTCTAGACCCTTCCAGAGCCGAGATATCGGATGTCAAAGTTTTGACCTGAAAAAAAAACATAAGGGGTAACACTGTCGTTTTTGGCCGAAATTTTGACCCCCTCCGATCTTCTTGAAACTCTGGATTCTGACAGAGGGCCACGAGACTTCGACCAGCGCGCAAAAATGAAGGCTCTAGACCCTTCCAGAGCCGAGATATCGGATGTCAAAGTTTTGACCTGAAAAAAATACATAAGGGGTAACACTGTCGTTTTTGGCCGAAATTTTGACCCCCTCCGATCTTCTTGAAACTCTGGATTCTGACAGAGGGCCACGAGACTTCGACCAGCACGCAAAAATGAAGGCTCTAGACCCTTCCAGAGCCGAGATATCAGATGTCAAAGTTTTGACCTGAAAAAAAAACATAAGGGGTAACACTGTCGTTTTTGGCCAAAATTTTGACCCCCTCCGATCTTCTTGAAACTCTGGATTCTGACAGAGGGCCACGAGACTTCGACCAGCGTGCAAAAATGGAGGCTCTAGACCCTTCCAGAGCCGAGATATCGGATGTCAAAGTTTTGACCTGAAAAAAAATCATAAGGGGTAACACTGTCGTTTTTGGCCGAAATTTTGACCCCCTCCGATCTTCTTGAAACTCTGGATTCTGACAGAGGGCCACGAGACTTTGACCAGCGCGCAAAAATGGAGGCTCTAGACCCTTCCAGAGCCGAGATATCGGATGTCAAAGTTTTGAACTGAAAAAAAAACATAAGGGGTAACACTGTCGTTTTTGGCCGAAATTTTGACCCCCTCCGATCTTCATGAAACTCTGGATTCTGACAGAGGGCCACGAGACTTCGACCAGCGCGCAAAAATGAAGGCTCTAGACCCTTCCAGAGCCGAGATATCGGATGTCAAAGTTTTGACCTGAAAAAAAAACATAAGGGGTAACACTGTCGTTTTTGGCCGAAATTTTGACCCCCTCCGATCTTCTTGAAACTCTGGATTCTGACAGAGGGCCACGAGACTTCGACCAGCTCGCAAAAATGGAGGCTCTAGACCCTTCCAGAGCCGAGATATCGGATGTCAAAGTTTTGACCTGAAAAAAATACATAAGGGGTAACACTGTCGTTTTTGGCCGAAATTTTGACCCCCTCCGATCTTCTTGAAACTCTGGATTCTGACAGAGGGCCACGAGACTTCGACCAGCGCGCAAAAATGAAGGCTCTAGACCCTTCCAGAGCCGAGATATCGGATGTCAAAGTTTTGACCTGAAAAAAAAACATAAGGGGTAACACTGTCGTTTTTGGCCAAAATTTTGACCCCCTCCGATCTTCTTGAAACTCTGGATTCTGACAGAGGGCCACGAGACTTCGACCAGCGTGCAAAAATGGAGGCTCTAGACCCTTCCAGAGCCGAGATATCGGATGTCAAAGTTTTGACCTGAAAAAAAACATAAGGGGTAACACTGTCGTTTTTGGCCGAAATTTTGACCCCCTCCGATCTTCTTGAAACTCTGGATTCTGACAGAGGGCCACGAGACTTCGACCAGCGCGCAAAAATGGAGGCTCTAGACCCTTCCAGAGCCGAGATATCGGATGTCAAAGTTTTGACCTGAAAAAAAACATAAGGGGTAACACTGTCGTTTTTGGCCGAAATTTTGACCCCCTCCGATCTTCTTGAAACTCTGGATTCTGACAGAGGGCCACGAGACTTCGACCAGCGCGCAAAAATGGAGGCTCTAGACCCTTCCAGAGCCGAGATATCGGATGTCAAAGTTTTGACCTGAAAAAAAAACATAAGGGGTAACACTGTCGTTTTTGGCCGAAATTTTGACCCCCTCCGATCTTCTTGAAACTCTGGATTCTGACAGAGGGCCATATGACTTCGACCAGCGCGCAAAAATGGAGGCTCTAGACCCTTCCAGAGCCGAGATATCGTATGTCAAAGTTTTGACCTGAAAAAAAAACATAAGGGGTAACACTGTCGTTTTTGGCCGAAATTTTGACCCCCTCCGATCTTCTTGAAACTCTGGATTCTGACAGAGGGCCACGAGACTTCGACCAGCGCGCAAAAATGGAGGCTCTAGACCCTTCCAGAGCCGAGATATCGGATGTCAAAGTTTTGACCTGAAAAAAAAACATATCGGGTAACACTGTGGTTTTTGGCCGAAATTTTGACCCCCTCCGATCTTCTTGAAACTCTGGATTCTGACAGAGGGCCACGAGACTTCGACCAGCGTGCAAAAATGGAGGCTCTAGACCCTTCCAGAGCCGAGACATCGGATGTCAAAGTTTTGACCTGAAAAAAAAACATAAGGGGTAACACTGTCGTTTTTGGCCGAAATTTTGACCCCCTCCGATCTTCTTGAAACTCTGGATTCTGACAGAGGGCCACGAGACTTCGACCAGCGCGCAAAAATGGAGGCTCTAGACCCTTCCAGAGCCGAGATATCGGATGTCAAAGTTTTGACCTGAAAAAAAACATAAGGGGTAACACTGTCGTTTTTGGCCGAAATTTTGACCCCCTCCGATCTTCTTGAAACTCTGGATTCTGACAGAGGGCCACGAGACTTCGACCAGCGCGCAAAAATGGAGGCTCTAGACCCTTCCAGAGCCGAGATATCGGATGTCAAAGTTTTGACCTGAAAAAAAAACATAAGGGGTAACACTGTCGTTTTTGGCCGAAATTTTGACCCCCTCCGATCTTCTTGAAACTCTGGATTCTGACAGAGGGCCACGAGACTTCGACCAGCGCGCAAAAATGGAGGCTCTAGACCCTTCCAGAGCCGAGATATCGGATGTCAAAGTTTTGACCTGAAAAAAAAAACATCAGGGGTAACACTGTCGTTTTTGGCCGAAATTTTGACCCCCTCCGATCTTCTTGAAACTCTGGATTCTGACAGAGGGCCACGAGACTTCGACCAGCACGCAAAAGTGGAGGCTCTAGACCCTTCCAGAGCCGAGATATCGGATGTCAAAGTTTTGACCTGAAAAAAAAAACATAAGGGGTAACACTGTCGTTTTTGGCCGAAATTTTGACCCCCTCCGATCTTCTTGAAACTCTGGATTCTGACAGAGGGCCACGAGACTTCGACCAGCGCGCAAAAATGGAGGCTCTAGACCCTTCCAGAGCCGAGATATCGGATGTCAAAGTTTTGACCTGAAAAAAAAAACATAAGGGGTAACACTGTCGTTTTTGGCCGAAATTTTGACCCCCTCCGATCTTCTTGAAACTCTGGATTCTGACAGAGGGCCACGAGACTTCGACCAGCGCGCAAAAATGGAGGCTCTAGACCCTTCCAGAGCCGAGATATCGGATGTCAAAGTTTTGACCTGAAAAAAAAACATAAGGGGTAACACTGTCGTTTTTGGCCGAAATTTTGACCCCCTCCGATCTTCTTGAAACTCTGGATTCTGACAGAGGGCCACGAGACTTCGACCAGCGCGCAAAAATGGAGGCTCTAGACCCTTCCAGAGCCGAGATATCGGATGTCAAAGTTTTGACCTGAAAAAAAAACATAAGGGGTAACACTGTCGTTTTTGGCCGAAATTTTGACCCCCTCCGATCTTCTTGAAACTCTGGATTCTGACAGAGGGCCACGAGACTTCGACCAGCGCGCAAAAATGGAGGCTCTAGACCCTTCCAGAGCCGAGATATCGGATGTCAAAGTTTTGACCCGAAAAAAAAACATAAGGGGTAACACTGTCGTTTTTGGCCGAAATTTTGACCCCCTCCGATCTTCTTGAAACTCTGGATTCTGACAGAGGGCCACGAGACTTCGACCAGCGCGCAAAAATGGAGGCTCTAGACCCTTCCAGAGCCGAGATATAGGATGTCAAAGTTTTGACCTGAAAAAAAAAACATAAGGGGTAACACTGTCGTTTTTGGCCGAAATTTTGACCCCCTCCGATCTTCTTGAAACTCTGGATTCTGACAGAGGGCCACGAGACTTCGACCAGCGTGCAAAAATGGAGGCTCTAGACCCTTCCAGAGCCGAGATATCGGATGTCAAAGTTTTGACCTGAAAAAAAAACATAAGGGGTAACACTGTCGTTTTTGGCCGAAATTTTGACCCCCTCCTATCTTCTTGAAACTCTGGATTCTGACAGAGGGCCACGAGACTTCGACCAGCGCGCAAAAATGGAGGCTCTAGACCCTTCCAGAGCCGAGATATCGGATGTCAAAGTTTTGACCTGAAAAAAAAACATAAGGGGTAACACTGTCGTTTTTGGCCGAAATTTTGACCCCCTCCGATCTTCTTGAAACTCTGGATTCTGACAGAGGGCCACGAGACTTCGACCAGCGCGCAAAAATGGAGGCTCTAGACCCTTCCAGAGCCGAGATATCGGATGTCAAAGTTTTGACCTGAAAAAAAAACATAAGGGGTAACACTGTCGTTTTTGGCCGAAATTTTGACCCCCTCCGATCTTCTTGAAACTCTGGATTCTGACAGAGGGCCACGAGACTTCGACCAGCGCGCAAAAATGAAGGCTCTAGACCCTTCCAGAGCCGAGATATCGGATGTCAAAGTTTTGACCTGAAAAAAAACATAAGGGGTAACACTGTCGTTTTTGGCCGAAATTTTGACCCCCTCCGATCTTCTTGAAACTCTGGATTCTGACAGAGGGCCACGAGACTTCGACCAGCGCGCAAAAATGGAGGCTCTAGACCCTTCCAGAGCCGAGATATCGGATGTCAAAGTTTTGACCTGAAAAAAAAAACATAAGGGGTAACACTGTCGTTTTTGGCCGAAATTTTGACCCCCTCCGATCTTCTTGAAACTCTGGATTCTGACAGAGGGCCACGAGACTTTGACCAGCGCGCAAAAATGGAGGCTCTAGACCCTTCCAGAGCCGAGATATCGGATGTCAAAGTTTTGACCTGAAAAAAAAACATAAGGGGTAACACTGTCGTTTTTGGGCGAAATTTTGACCCCCTCCGATCTTCTTGAAACTCTGGATTCTGACAGAGGGCCACGAGACTTCGACCAGCGCGCAAAAATGGAGGCTCTAGACCCTTCCAGAGTCGAGATATCGGATGTCAAAGTTTTGACCTGAAAAAAAAACATAAGGGGTAACACTGTCGTTTTTGGCCGAAATTTTGACCCCCTCCGATCTTCTTGAAACTCTGGATTCTGACAGAGGGCCACGAGACTTCGACCAGCGCGCAAAAATGGAGGCTCTAGACCCTTCCAGAGCCGAGATATCGGATGTCAAAGTTTTGACCTGAAAAAAAAACATAAGGGGTAACACTGTCGTTTTTGGCCGAAATTTTGACCCCCTCCGATCTTCTTGAAACTCTGGATTCTGACAGAGGGCCACGAGACTTCGACCAGCGCGCAAAAATGGAGGCTCTAGACCCTTCCAGAGCCGAGATATAGGATGTCAAAGTTTTGACCTGAAAAAAAACATAAGGGGTAACACTGTCGTTTTTGGCCGAAATTTTGACCCCCTCCGATCTTCTTGAAACTCTGGATTCTGACAGAGGGCCACGAGACTTCGACCAGCGTGCAAAAATGGAGGCTCTAGACCCTTCCAGAGCCGAGATATCGGATGTCAAAGTTTTGACCTGAAAAAAAAACATAAGGGGTAACACTGTCGTTTTTGGCCGAAATTTTGACCCCCTCCGATCTTCTTGAAACTCTGGATTCTGACAGAGGGCCACGAGACTTCGACCAGCGCACAAAAATGGAGGCTCTAGACCCTTCCAGAGCCGAGATATCGGATGTCAAAGTTTTGACATGAAAAAAAAACATAAGGGGTAACACTGTCGTTTTTGGCCGAAATTTTGACCCCCTCCGATCTTCTTGAAACTCTGGATTCTGACAGAGGGCCACGAGACTTCGACCAGCGCGCAAAAATGGAGGCTCTAGACCCTTCCAGAGCCGAGATATCGGATGTCAAAGTTTTGACCTGAAAAAAAACATAAGGGGTAACACTGTCGTTTTTGGCCAAAATTTTGACCCCCTCCGATCTTCTTGAAACTCTGGATTCTGACAGAGGACCACGAGACTTCGACCAGCACGCAAAAATGGAGGCTCTAGACCCTTCCAGAGCCGAGATATCGGATGTCAAAGTTTTGACCTGAAAAAAAAACATAAGGGGTAACACTGTCGTTTTTGGCCAAAATTTTGACCCCCTCCGATCTTCTTGAAACTCTGGATTCTGACAGAGGGCCACGAGACTTTGACCAGCGCGCAAAAATGGAGGCTCTAGACCCTTCCAGAGCCGAGATATCGGATGTCAAAGTTTTGACCTGAAAAAAAAACATAAGGGGTAACACTGTCGTTTTTGGCCGAAATTTTGACCCCCTCCGATCTTCTTGAAACTCTGGATTCTGACAGAGGGCCACGAGACTTCGACCAGCGCGCAAAAATGGAGTTTCTAGACCCTTCCAGAGCCGAGATATCGGATGTCAAAGTTTTGACCTGAAAAAAAAACATAAGGGGTAACACTGTCGTTTTTGGCCGAAATTTTGACCCCCTCCGATCTTCTTGAAACTCTGGATTCTGACAGAGGGCCACGAGACTTCGACCAGCGCGCAAAAATGGAGGCTCTAGACCCTTCCAGAGCCGAGATATCGGATGTCAAAGTTTTGACCTGAAAAAAAAACATAAGGGGTAACACTGTCGTTTTTGGCCGAAATTTTGACCCCCTCGGATCTTCTTGAAACTCTGGATTCTGACAGAGGGCCACGAGACTTCGACCAGCGCGCAAAAATGGAGGCTCTAGACCCTTCCAGAGCCGAGATATCGGATGTCAAAGTTTTGACCTGAAAAAAAAACATAAGGGGTAACACTGTCGTTTTTGGCCGAAATTTTGACCCCCTCCGATCTTCTTGAAACTCTGGATTCTGACAGAGGGCCACGAGACTTCGACCAGCGTGCAAAAATGGAGGCTCTAGACCCTTCCAGAGCCGAGATATCGGATGTCAAAGTTTTGACCTGAAAAAAAAACATAAGGGGTAACACTGTCGTTTTTGGCCGAAATTTTGACCCCCTCCGATCTTCTTGAAACTCTGGATTCTGACAGAGGGCCACGAGACTTCGACCAGCGCGCAAAAATGGAGGCTCTAGACCCTTCCAGAGCCGAGATATCGGATGTCAAAGTTTTGACCTGAAAAAAAAACATAAGGGGTAACACTGTCGTTTTTGGCCGAAATTTTGACCCCCTCCGATCTTCTTGAAACTCTGGATTCTGACAGAGGGCCACGAGACTTCGACCAGCGCGCAAAAATGGAGGCTCTAGACCCTTCCAGAGCCGAGATATGGGATGTCAAAGTTTTGACCTGAAAAAAAAACATAAGGGGTAACACTGTCGTTTTTGGCCGAAATTTTGACCCCCTCCGATCTTCTTGAAACTCAGGATTCTGACAGAGGGCCACGAGACTTCGACCAGCGCGCAAAAATGGAGGCTCTAGACCCTTCCAGAGCCGAGATATCGGATGTCAAAGTTTTGACCTGAAAAAAAAACATAAGGGGTAACACTGTCGTTTTTGGCCGAAATTTTGACCCCCTCCGATCTTCTTGAAACTCAGGATTCTGACAGAGGGCCACGAGACTTCGACCAGCGCGCAAAAATGGAGGCTCTAGACCCTTCCAGAGCCGAGATATCGGATGTCAAAGTTTTGACCTGAAAAAAAAATATAAGGGGTAACACTGTCGTTTTTGGCCGAAATTTTGACCCCCTCCGATCTTCTTGAAACTCTGGATTCTGACAGAGGGCCACGAGACTTCGACCAGCGTGCAAAAATGGAGGCTCTAGACCCTTCCAGAGCCGAGATATCGGATGTCAAAGTTTTGACCTGAAAAAAAAAACATAAGGGGTAACACTGTCGTTTTTGGCCGAAATTTTGACCCCCTCCGATCTTCTTGAAACTCTGGATTCTGACAGAGGGCCACGAGACTTCGACCAGCGCGCAAAAATGGAGGCTCTAGACCCTTCCAGAGCCGAGATATCGGATGTCAAAGTTTTGACCTGAAAAAAAAACATAAGGGGTAACACTGTCGTTTTTGGCTGAAATTTTGACCCCCTCCGATCTTCTTAAAACTCTGGATTCTGACAGAGGGCCACGAGACTTCGACCAGCGCGCAAAAATGGAGGCTCTAGACCCTTCCAGAGCCGAGATATCGGATATCAAAGTTTTGACCTGAAAAAAAACATAAGGGGTAACACTGTCGTTTTTGGCTGAAATTTTGACCCCCTCCGATCTTCTTGAAACTCTGGATTCTGACAGAGGGCCACGAGACTTCGACCAGCGCGCAAAAATGGAGGCTCTAGACCCTTCCAGAGCCGAGATATCGGATGTCAAAGTTTTGACCTGAAAAAAAAACATAAGGGGTAACACTGTCGTTTTTGGCTGAAATTTTGACCCCCTCCGATCTTCTTAAAACTCTGGATTCTGACAGAGGGCCACGAGACTTCGACCAGCGCGCAAAAATGGAGGCTCTAGACCCTTCCAGAGCCGAGATATCGGATATCAAAGTTTTGACCTGAAAAAAAACATAAGGGGTAACACTGTCGTTTTTGGCCGAAATTTTGACCCCCTCCGATCTTCTTGAAACTCTGGATTCTGACAGAGGGCCACGAGACTTCGACCAGCGCGCAAAAATGGAGGCTCTAGACCCTTCCAGAGCCGAGATATCGGATGTCAAAGTTTTGACCTGAAAAAAAACATAAGGGGTAACACTGTCGTTTTTGGCCGAAATTTTGACCCCCTCCGATCTTCTTGAAACTCTGGATTCTGACAGAGGGCCACGAGACTTCGACCAGCGCGCAAAAATGGAGGCTCTAGACCCTTCCAGAGCCGAGATATCGGATGTCAAAGTTTTGACCTGAAAAAAAACATAAGGGGTAACACTGTCGTTTTTGGCTGAAATTTTGACCCCCTCCGATCTTCTTGAAACTCTGGATTCTGACAGAGGGCCACGAGACTTCGACCAGCGCGCAAAAATGGAGGCTCTAGACCCTTCCAGAGCCGAGATATCGGATGTCAAAGTTTTGACCTGAAAAAAAAAACATAAGGGGTAACACTGTCGTTTTTGGCTGAAATTTTGACCCCCTCCGATCTTCTTAAAACTCTGGATTCTGACAGAGGGCCACGAGACTTCGACCAGCGCGCAAAAATGGAGGCTCTAGACCCTTCCAGAGCCGAGATATCGGATATCAAAGTTTTGACCTGAAAAAAAACATAAGGGGTAACACTGTCGTTTTTGGCCGAAATTTTGACCCCCTCCGATCTTCTTGAAACTCTGGATTCTGACAGAGGGCCACGAGACTTCGACCAGCGCGCAAAAGTGGAGGCTCTAGACCCTTCCAGAGCCGAGATATCGGATGTCAAAGTTTTGACCTGAAAAAAAACATAAGGGGTAACACTGTCGTTTTTGGCCGAAATTTTGACCCCCTCCGATCTTCTTGAAACTCTGGATTCTGACAGAGGGCCACGAGACTTCGACCAGCGCGCAAAAATGGAGGCTCTAGACCCTTCCAGAGCCGAGATATCGGATGTCAAAGTTTTGACCTGAAAAAAAACATAAGGGGTAACACTGTCGTTTTTGGCCGAAATTTTGACCCCCTCCGATCTTCTTGAAACTCTGGATTCTGACAGAGGGCCACGAGACTTCGACCAGCGCGCAAAAATGGAGGCTCTAGACCCTTCCAGAGCCGAGATATCGGATGTCAAAGTTTTGACCTGAAAAAAAAACATAAGGGGTAACACTGTCGTTTTTGGCCGAAATTTTGACCTCCTCAGATCTTCTTGAAACTCTGGATTCTGACAGAGGGCTACGAGACTTCGACCAGCGCGCAAAAATGGAGGCTCTAGACCCTTCCAGAGCCGAGATATCGGATGTCAAAGTTTTGACCTGAAAAAAAAACATAAGGGGTAACACTGTCGTTTTTGGCCGAAATTTTGACCCCCTCCGATCTTCTTGAAACTCTGGATTCTGACAGAGGGCCACGAGACTTCGACCAGCGCGCAAAAATGGTGGCTCTAGACCCTTCCAGAGCCGAGATATCGGATGTCAAAGTTTTGACCTGAAAAAAAAACATAAGGGGTAACACTGTCGTTTTTGGCCGAAATTTTAACCCCCGCCGATCTTCTTGAAACTCTGGATTCTGACAGAGGGCCACGAGACTTCGACCAGCGCGCAAAAATGGAGGCTCTAGACCCTTCCAGAGCCGAGATATCGGATGTCAAAGTTTTGACCTGAAAAAAAAACATAAGGGGTAACACTGTCGTTTTTGGCCGAAATTTTGACCCCCGCCGATCTTCTTGAAACTCTGGATTCTGACAGAGGGCCACGAGACTTCGACCAGCGCGCAAAAATGGAGGCTCTAGACCCTTCCAGAGCCGAGATATCGGATGTCAAAGTTTTGACCTGAAAAAAAAACATAAGGGGTAACACTGTCGTTTTTGGCCGAAATTTTGACCCCCTCCGATCTTCTTGAAACTCTGGATTCTGACAGAGGGCCACGAGACTTCGACCAGCGCGCAAAAATGGAGGCTCTAGACCCTTCCAGAGCCGAGATATCGGATGTCAAAGTTTTGACCTGAAAAAAAAACATAAGGGGTAACACTGTCGTTTTTGGCCGAAATTTTGACCCCCTCCGATCTTCTTGAAACTCTGGATTCTGACAGAGGGCCACGAGACTTCGACCAGTGCGCAAAAATGGAGGCTCTAGACCCTTCCAGAGCCGAGATATCGGATGTCAAAGTTTTGACCTGAAAAAAAAACATAAGGGGTAACACTGTCGTTTTTGGCCGAAATTTTGACCCCCTCCGATCTTCTTGAAACTCTGGATTCTGACAGAGGGCCACGAGACTTCGACCAGCTCGCAAAAATGAAGGCTCTAGACCCTTCCAGAGCCGAGATATCGGATGTCAAAGTTTTGACCTGAAAAAAAAACATAAGGGGTAACACTGTCGTTTTTGGCTGAAATTTTGACCCCCTCCGATCTTCTTAAAACTCTGGATTCTGACAGAGGGCCACGAGACTTCGACCAGCGCGCAAAAATGGAGGCTCTAGACCCTTCCAGAGCCGAGATATCGGATGTCAAAGTTTTGACCTGAAAAAAAACATAAGGGGTAACACTGTCGTTTTTGGCCGAAATTTTGACCCCCTCCGATCTTCTTGAAACTCTGGATTCTGACAGAGGGCCACGAGACTTCGACCAGCGCGCAAAAATGGAGGCTCTAGACCCTTCCAGAGCCGAGATATCGGATGTCAAAGTTTTGACCTGAAAAAAAAACATAAGGGGTAACACTGTCGTTTTTGGCCGAAATTTTGACCCCCTCCGATCTTCTTGAAACTCTGGATTCTGACAGAGGGCCACGAGACTTCGACCAGCGCGCAAAAATGGAGGCTCTAGACCCTTCCAGAGCCGAGATATCGGATGTCAAAGTTTTGACCTGAAAAAAAACATAAGGGGTAACACTGTCGTTTTTGGCCAAAATTTTGACCCCCTCCGATCTTCTTGAAACTCTGGATTCTGACAGAGGGCCACGAGACTTCGACCAGCGCGCAAAAATGGAGGCTCTAGACCCTTCCAGAGCCGAGATATCGGATGTCAAAGTTTTGACCTGAAAAAAAAACATAAGGGGTAACACTGTCGTTTTTGGCCGAAATTTTGACCTCCTCCGATCTTCTTGAAACTCTGGATTCTGACAGAGGGCCACGAGACTTCGACCAGCGCGCAAAAATCGAGGCTCTAGACCCTTCCAGAGCCGAGATATCGGATGTCAAAGTTTTGACCTGAAAAAAAAACATAAGGGGTAACACTGTGGTTTTTGACCGAAATTTTGACCCCCTCCGATCTTCTTGAAACTCTGGATTCTGACAGAGGGCCACGAGACTTCGACCAGCGCGCAAAAATGGAGGCTCTAGACCCTTCCAGAGCCGAGATATCGGATGTCAAAGTTTTGACCTGAAAAAAAAACATAAGGGGTAACACTGTCGTTTTTGGCTGAAATTTTAACCCCCGCCGATCTTCTTGAAACTCTGGATTCTGACAGAGGGCCACGAGACTTCGACCAGCGCGCAAAAATGGAGGCTCTAGACCCTTCCAGAGCCGAGATATCGGATGTCAAAGTTTTGACCTGAAAAAAAAACATAAGGGGTAACACTGTCGTTTTTGGCCGAAATTTTGACCCCCGCCGATCTTCTTGAAACTCTGGATTCTGACAGAGGGCCACGAGACTTCGACCAGCGCGCAAAAATGGAGGCTCTAGACCCTTCCAGAGCCGAGATATCGGATGTCAAAGTTTTGACCTGAAAAAAAAACATAAGGGGTAACACTGTCGTTTTTGGCCGAAATTTTGACCCCCTCCGATCTTCTTGAAACTCTGGATTCTGACAGAGGGCCACGAGACTTCGACCAGCGCGCAAAAATGGAGGCTCTAGACCCTTCCAGAGCCGAGATATCGGATGTCAAAGTTTTGACCTGAAAAAAAAACATAAGGGGTAACACTGTCGTTTTTGGCCGAAATTTTGACCCCCTCCGATCTTCTTGAAACTCTGGATTCTGACAGAGGGCCACGATACTTCGACCAGCGCGCAAAAATGAAGGCTCTAGACCCTTCCAGAGCCGAGATATCGGATGTCAAAGTTTTGACCTGAAAAAAAAACATAAGGGGTAACACTGTCGTTTTTGGCCGAAATTTTGACCCCCTCCGATCTTCTTGAAACTCTGGATTCTGACAGAGGGCCACGAGACTTCGACCAGCGCGCAAAAATGGAGGCTCTAGACCCTTCCAGAGCCGAGATATCGGATGTCAAAGTTTTGACCTGAAAAAAAAACATAAGGGGTAACACTGTCGTTTTTGGCCGAAATTTTAACCCCCGCCGATCTTCTTGAAACTCTGGATTCTGACAGAGGGCCACGAGACTTCGACCAGCGCGCAAAAATGGAGGCTCTAGACCCTTCCAGAGCCGAGATATCGGATGTCAAAGTTTTGACCTGAAAAAAAAACATAAGGGGTAACACTGTCGTTTTTGGCCGAAATTTTGACCCCCGCCGATCTTCTTGAAACTCTGGATTCTGACAGAGGGCCACGAGACTTCGACCAGCGCGCAAAAATGGAGGCTCTAGACCCTTCCAGAGCCGAGATATCGGATGTCAAAGTTTTGACCTGAAAAAAAACATAAGGGGTAACACTGTCGTTTTTGGCCGAAATTTTGACCCCCTCCGATCTTCTTGAAACTCTGGATTCTGACAGAGGGCCACGAGACTTCGACCAGCGCGCAAAAATGGAGGCTCTAGACCCTTCCAGAGCCGAGATATCGGATGTCAAAGTTTTGACCTGAAAAAAAAACATAAGGGGTAACACTGTCGTTTTTGGCCGAAATTTTGACCCCCTCCGATCTTCTTGAAACTCTGGATTCTGACAGAGGGCCACGAGACTTCGACCAGCGCGCAAAAATGAAGGCTCTAGACCCTTCCAGAGCCGAGATATCGGATGTCAAAGTTTTGACCTGAAAAAAAAACATAAGGGGTAACACTGTCGTTTTTGGCTGAAATTTTGACCCCCTCCGATCTTCTTAACCCCCTGAGCCCGACGGCATCGTCGACGACGCCACACGTCACCTCCGATAAAAGTTAACATAAGTCGATGACAGATTCATCGATTTTCTTACCGTTTTTTTCGGCAGAAAGCTAACGAGCTAGCCATCACGGGGGTGTCTTTGGTGTCTTTCTAGCCTTTACAGAAGGTTTTCTATCCAGCCTGGAACTTGTGCTTCCTTTCAGAGGTTTTCAGCAATAAATCCAAACGCTTATGTCCATTTTTGATACTCCTGTAGTCCATAATTCATAAATATTCCGTCATTTTTGCCGCTAGCTCGATGCTAGCGGCCATTCTGGATATCACGTGATGTGTTCACGTGATGGTTTTTGACCAATTACAGGCTGATCCGCTGTAAACATTGGTGTGCGTCATAGCGCAGGAACCAAGCGCTGATATAGTGGAGAGAGATAGAGACACACGGAGACGCGCTATTCACAGAGAAACACAGCGAAATTGACGTAAATAAAGCGCTAGTCTATTTTGGTGCATTGCAGGATGATGGATTTTCAGGAGAACAGAGCTTTTTGACGGATGAGTAACTAGATTACCAGGATAGACCCAGCTGAAGTGCCATTTATTTATATACTGTAAAAAAGTATTATAGCAGTATAAATGTATTATAAAAGAATAAAAAGTACATAATAAATAAAAGAATACATAAAAATAGAAATGCAAAACCTTTGATGTGGACCTTTGTGTGACTGCTGAACTGTTTTGAGGCTTGGCATCAGTGAATCGCCTGGACTTCTTTTGGAAAAATGTCAATAGTTTTAGTTCTGTACAAGTTATAATGTTTATTCCTGTGCTCCAGGACTCCAAAGACATGAACAAACTATTTTCCAGAGGAAAATTGCTTAGCTTTTATTTATTTGTATGTGATTTCAATAAATATTTGAGTGATTCCATTTCCGATTTATTTTTTCATTTGTCTTTATGGTCCCTTAACTTATTTTACATTCAGGTGACATCAATGTAACACAAATATTCTGAAAGTTCAATTTGTCCTGAAAAAAAAGAGGTGTGTCAATTGTCTATGCACCAAAGGGTTGATGTTTTACAGGCTTTTTTAGTAAATGACACCAGACGGAAAATTTATTGTAAAAATACCCTTAGGTCTCAGAGGGTTAAAACTCTGGATTCTGACAGAGGGCCACGAGACTTCGACCAGCGCGCAAAAATGGAGGCTCTAGACCCTTCCAGAGCCGAGATATCGGATATCAAAGTTTTGACCTGAAAAAAAAACATAAGGGGTAACACTGTCGTTTTTGGCCGAAATTTTGACCCCCTCCGATCTTCTTGAAACTCTGGATTCTGACAGAGGGCCACGAGACTTCGACCAGCGCGCAAAAATGGAGGCTCTAGACCCTTCCAGAGCCGAGATATCGGATGTCAAAGTTTTGACCTGAAAAAAAAAACATAAGGGGTAACACTGTCGTTTTTGGCCGAAATTTTGACCCCCTCCGATCTTCTTGAAACTCTGGATTCTGATAGAGGGCCACGAGACTTCGACCAGCGCGCAAAAATGGAGGCTCTAGACCCTTCCAGAGCCGAGATATCGGATGTCAAAGTTTTGACCTGAAAAAAAAACATAAGGGGTAACACTGTCATTTTTGGCCGAAATTTTGACCCCCTCCGATCTTCTTGAAACTCTGGATTCTGACAGAGGGCCACGAGACTTCGACCAGCGCGCAAAAATGGAGGCTCTAGACCCTTCCAGAGCCGAGATATCGGATGTCAAAGTTTTGACCTGAAAAAAAAACATAAGGGGTAACACTGTCGTTTTTGGCCGAAATTTTGACCCCCTCCGATCTTCTTGAAACTCAGGATTCTGACAGAGGGCCACGAGACTTCGACCAGCGCGCAAAAATGGAGGCTCTAGACCCTTCCAGAGCCGAGATATCGGATGTCAAAGTTTTGACCTGAAAAAAAAACATAAGGGGTAACACTGTCGTTTTTGGCCGAAATTTTGACCCCCTCCGATCTTCTTGAAACTCAGGATTCTGACAGAGGGCCACGAGACTTCGACCAGCGCGCAAAAATGGAGGCTCTAGACCCTTCCAGAGCCGAGATATCGGATGTCAAAGTTTTGACCTGAAAAAAAAACATAAGGGGTAACACTGTCATTTTTGGCCGAAATTTTGACCCCCTCCGATCTTCTTGAAACTCTGGATTCTGACAGAGGGCCACGAGACTTCGACCAGCGCGCAAAAATGGAGGCTCTAGACCCTTCCAGAGCCGAGATATCGGATGTCAAAGTTTTGACCTGAAAAAAAAACATAAGGGGTAACACTGTCGTTTTTGGCCGAAATTTTGACCCCCTCCGATCTTCTTAAAACTCTGGATTCTGACAGAGGGCCACGAGACTTCGACCAGCGCGCAAAAATGGAGGCTCTAGACCCTTCCAGAGCCGAGATATCGGATATCAAAGTTTTGACCTGAAAAAAAACATAAGGGGTAACACTGTCGTTTTTGGCCGATATTTTGACCCCCTCCGATCTTCTTGAAACTCTGGATTCTGACAGAGGGCCACGAGACTTCGACCAGCGCGCAAAAATGGAGGCTCTAGACCCTTCCAGAGCCGAGATATCGGATGTCAAAGTTTTGACCTGAAAAAAAACATAAGGGGTAACACTGTCGTTTTGGGCCAAAATTTTGACCCCCTCCGATCTTCTTGAAACTCTGGATTCTGACAGAGGGCCACGAGACTTCGACCAGCGCGCAAAAATGGAGGCTCTAGACCCTTCCAGAGCCGAGATATCGGATGTCAAAGTTTTGACCTGAAAAAAAACATAAGGGGTAACACTGTCGTTTTTGGCCGAAATTTTGACCCCCTCCGATCTTCTTGAAACTCTGGATTCTGACAGAGGGCCACGAGACTTCGACCAGCGCGCAAAAATGAAGGCTCTAGACCCTTCCAGAGCCGAGATATCGGATGTCAAAGTTTTGACCTGAAAAAAAAAAACATAAGGGGTAACACTGTCGTTTTTGGCCGAAATTTTGACCCCCTCCGATCTTCTTGAAACTCTGGATTCTGACAGAGGGCCACGAGACTTCGACCAGCGCGCAAAAATGGAGGCTCTAGACCCTTCCAGAGCCGAGATATCGGATGTCAAAGTTTTGACCTGAAAAAAAAACATAAGGGGTAACACTGTCGTTTTTGGCCGAAATTTTGACCCCCTCCGATCTTCTTGAAACTCTGGATTCTGACAGAGGGCCACGAGACTTCGACCAGCGCGCAAAAATGGAGGCTCTAGACCCTTCCAGAGCCGAGATATCGGATGTCAAAGTTTTGACCTGAAAAAAAACACAAGGGTTAACACTGTCGTTTTTGGCCGAAATTTTGACCCCCTCCGATCTTCTTGAAACTCTGGATTCTGACAGAGGGCCACGAGACTTCGACCAGCGCGCAAAAATGGAGGCTCTAGACCCTTCCAGAGCCGAGATATAGGATGTCAAAGTTTTGACCTGAAAAAAAAACATAAGGGGTAACACTGTCGTTTTTGGCCGAAATTTTGACCCCCTCCGATCTTCTTGAAACTCTGGATTCTGACAGAGGGCCACGAGACTTCGACCAGCGCACAAAAATGGAGGCTCTAGACCCTTCCAGAGCCGAGATATCGGATGTCAAAGTTTTGACCTGAAAAAAACATAAGGGGTAACACTGTCGTTTTTGGCCGAAATTTTGACCCCCTCCGATCTTCTTGAAACTCTGGATTCTGACAGAGGGCCACGAGACTTCGACCAGCGCGCAAAAATGGAGCCTCTAGACCCTTCCAGAGCCGAGATATCGGATGTCAAAGTTTTGACCTGAAAAAAAAACATAAGGGGTAACACTGTCGTTTTTGGCCGAAATTTTGACCCACTCCGATCTTCTTGAAACTCTGGATTCTAACAGAGGGCCACGAGACTTCGACCAGCACGCAAAAATGGAGGCTCTAGACCCTTCCAGAGCCGAGATATCGGATGTCAAAGTTTTGACCTGAAAAAAAACATAAGGGGTAACACTGTCGTTTTTGGCCGAAATTTTGACCCCCTCCGATCTTCTTGAAACTCTGGATTCTGACAGAGGGCCACGAGACTTCGACCAGCGCGCAAAAATGGAGGATCTAGACCCTTCCAGAGCCGAGATATCGGATGTCAAAGTTTTGACCTGAAAAAAAACCATAAGGGGTAACACTGTCGTTTTTGGCCGAAATTTTGACCCCCTCCGATCTTCTTGAAACTCTGGATTCTGACAGAGGGCCACGAGACTTCGACCAGCGGGCAAAAATGGAGGCTCTAGACCCTTCCAGAGCCGAGATATCGGATGTCAAAGTTTTGACCTGAAAAAAAAACATAAGGGGTAACACTGTCGTTTTTGGCCGAAATTTTGACCCCCTCCGATCTTCTTGAAACTCTGGATTCTGACAGAGGGCCACGAGACTTCGACCAGCGGGCAAAAATGGAGGCTCTAGACCCTTCCAGAGCCGAGATATCGGATGTCAAAGTTTTGACCTGAAAAAAAAACATAAGGGGTAACACTGTCGTTTTTGGCCGAAATTTTGACCCCCTCCGATCTTCTTGAAACTCTGGATTCTGACAGAGGGCCACGAGACTTCGACCAGCGCGCAAAAATGGAGGCTCTAGACCCTTCCAGAGCCGAGATATCGGATGTCAAAGTTTTGACCTGAAAAAAAAACATAAGGGGTAACACTGTCGTTTTTGGCCGAAATTTTGACCCCCTCCGATCTTCTTGAAACTCTGGATTCTGACAGAGGGCCACGAGACTTCGACCAGCGCGCAAAAATGGAGGCTCTAGACCCTTCCAGAGCCGAGATATCGGATATCAAAGTTTTGACCTGAAAAAAAACATAAGGGGTAACACTGTCGTTTTTGGCCGAAATTTTGACCCCCTCCGATCTTCTTGAAACTCTGGATTCTGACAGAGGGCCACGAGACTTCGACCAGCGCGCAAAAATGGAGGCTCTAGACCCTTCCAGAGCCGAGATATCGGATGTCAAAGTTTTGACCTGAAAAAAAACATAAGGGGTAACACTGTCGTTTTTGGCCAAAATTTTGACCCCCTCCGATCTTCTTGAAACTCTGGATTCTGACAGAGGGCCACGAGACTTCGACCAGCGCGCAAAAATGGAGGCTCTAGACCCTTCCAGAGCCGAGATATCGGATGTCAAAGTTTTGACCTGAAAAAAAACATAAGGGGTAACACTGTCGTTTTTGGCCGAAATTTTGACCCCCTCCGATCTTCTTGAAACTCTGGATTCTGACAGAGGGCCACGAGACTTCGACCAGCGCGCAAAAATGAAGGCTCTAGACCCTTCCAGAGCCGAGATATCGGATGTCAAAGTTTTGACCTGAAAAAAAAACATAAGGGGTAACACTGTCGTTTTTGGCCGAAATTTTGACCCCCTCCGATCTTCTTGAAACTCTGGATTCTGACAGAGGGCCACGAGACTTCGACCAGCGCGCAAAAATGGAGGCTCTAGACCCTTCCAGAGCCGAGATATCGGATGTCAAAGTTTTGACCTGAAAAAAAAACATAAGGGGTAACACTGTCGTTTTTGGCCGAAATTTTGACCCCCTCCGATCTTCTTGAAACTCTGGATTCTGACAGAGGGCCACGAGACTTCGACCAGCGCGCAAAAATGGAGGCTCTAGACCCTTCCAGAGCCGAGATATCGGATGTCAAAGTTTTGACCTGAAAAAAAACACAAGGGTTAACACTGTCGTTTTTGGCCGAAATTTTGACCCCCTCCGATCTTCTTGAAACTCTGGATTCTGACAGAGGGCCACGAGACTTCGACCAGCGCGCAAAAATGGAGGCTCTAGACCCTTCCAGAGCCGAGATATAGGATGTCAAAGTTTTGACCTGAAAAAAAAACATAAGGGGTAACACTGTCGTTTTTGGCCGAAATTTTGACCCCCTCCGATCTTCTTGAAACTCTGGATTCTGACAGAGGGCCACGAGACTTCGACCAGCGCGCAAAAATGGAGGCTCTAGACCCTTCCAGAGCCGAGATATCGGATGTCAAAGTTTTGACCTGAAAAAAAAACATAAGGGGTAACACTGTCGTTTTTGGCCGAAATTTTGACCCACTCCGATCTTCTTGAAACTCTGGATTCTAACAGAGGGCCACGAGACTTCGACCAGCACGCAAAAATGGAGGCTCTAGACCCTTCCAGAGCCGAGATATCGGATGTCAAAGTTTTGACCTGAAAAAAAAACATAAGGGGTAACACTGTCGTTTTTGGCCGAAATTTTGACCCCCTCCGATCTTCTTGAAACTCTGGATTCTGACAGAGGGCCACGAGACTTCGACCAGCGCGCAAAAATGGAGGATCTAGACCCTTCCAGAGCCGAGATATCGGATGTCAAAGTTTTGACCTGAAAAAAAACCATAAGGGGTAACACTGTCGTTTTTGGCCGAAATTTTGACCCCCTCCGATCTTCTTGAAACTCTGGATTCTGACAGAGGGCCACGAGACTTCGACCAGCGGGCAAAAATGGAGGCTCTAGACCCTTCCAGAGCCGAGATATCGGATGTCAAAGTTTTGACCTGAAAAAAAAACATAAGGGGTAACACTGTCGTTTTTGGCCGAAATTTTGACCCCCTCCGATCTTCTTGAAACTCTGGATTCTGACAGAGGGCCACGAGACTTCGACCAGCGGGCAAAAATGGAGGCTCTAGACCCTTCCAGAGCCGAGATATCGGATGTCAAAGTTTTGACCTGAAAAAAAAACATAAGGGGTAACACTGTCGTTTTTGGCCGAAATTTTGACCCCCTCCGATCTTCTTGAAACTCTGGATTCTGACAGAGGGCCACGAGACTTCGACCAGCGCGCAAAAATGGAGGCTCTAGACCCTTCCAGAGCCGAGATATCGGATGTCAAAGTTTTGACCTGAAAAAAAAACATAAGGGGTAACACTGTCGTTTTTGGCCGAAATTTTGACCCCCTCCGATCCTCTTGAAACTCTTGATTCTGACAGAGGGCCACGAGACTTCGACCAGCGCGCAAAAATGGAGGCTCTAGACCCTTCCAGAGCCGAGATATCGGATGTCAAAGTTTTGACCTGAAAAAAAAACACAAGGGTTAACACTGTCGTTTTTGGCCGAAATTTTGACCCCCTCCGATCTTCTTGAAACTCTGGATTCTGACAGAGGGCCACGAGACTTCGACCAGCGCGCAAAAATGGAGGCTCTAGACCCTTCCAGAGCCGAGATATAGGATGTCAAAGTTTTGACCTGAAAAAAAAAACATAAGGGGTAACACTGTCGTTTTTGGCCGAAATTTTGACCCCATCCGATCTTCTTGAAACTCTGGATTCTGACAGAGGGCCACGAGACTTCGACCAGCGCGCAAAAATGGAGGCTCTAGATCCTTCCAGAGCCGAGATATCGGATGACAAAGTTTTGACCTGAAAAAAAAACATAAGGGGTAACACTGTCGTTTTTGGCCGAAATTTTGACCCCCTCCGATCTTCTTGAAACTCTGGATTCTGACAGAGGGCCACGAGACTTCGACCAGCGCGCAAAAATGAAGGCTCTAGACCCTTCCAGAGCCGAGATATCGGATGTCAAAGTTTTGACCTGAAAAAAAAACATAAGGGGTAACACTGTCGTTTTTGGCCGAAATTTTGACCCCCTCCGATCTTCTTGAAACTCTGGATTCTGACAGAGGGCCACGAGACTTCGACCAGCGCGCAAAAATGGAGGCTCTAGACCCTTCCAGAGCCGAGATATAGGATGTCAAAAAATTGAGTATCCCCAATCCTCTCGAAACTCTGGATTCTGATAGAGGGCCATGAGACTTAGACCTGAGTGCAAAAATGGAGGCTCTAGACCTTCCCAGAGCTGAGATTTTGAGATATTTATAATGGCATAAATGCTACATGGGATCTCAATATCTCAGCTCTGGACTGGTCTAGAGCCTCCATTTTTGCACTCAGATCTAAGTCCCATTAACCTGGCCCTAGCCAGATGAACGTCGTTCCGCTTAGCTCCGCCTAGCTTCACTCACATCCATCTGGAACCTCTTCCATTGAGAGTGATTTCTCCAACCAACTCTATGGCTTAGCCAATCAGGACGCAGCGCGGGAGTTTCATAGATGTGACGTAGTGGACAAGCGACCGTGAGACTGTTTTGATTCAGACAACAATGGCGGCTCTAATCGAGGAAGCAAGTGTTAACATTGATGCTGCTATTTCATCCGTGTTGTCCAATCTACCTAATATTGTTTCATTAAAAGAACATCAGAGAACAGAACACCAGAGAATGTCGGCTGTTCTGTTTTGTTTTTTCCTCTGTCGCTCTCATCAGCATCACGGGTTGGCTTCGGTGTGACTGGTTGAAATAGCACGTCGATAAAGATGACAGACAAGTGGCTTATCCAATCATATGCAAGGATTTTTGATAAGGCCCAGCCTTCTGAAACGCCATTTCAATGGATCGGTTCCAGATGGATGAGTGGAGCTAGCCGGAGCGAAATTCATCTGGCTAGGGCCAGGTTAAAGTCCCATGGCCCTCTATCAGAATCCAGAGAAGATCAAGAGAAAAAACCCGACAGTGTTATATTCAAACATACATACACACACACACACACACACACACACACATATATATATAATATATATATATATATATGTATATATATATATATATATATATATATATATATATATATATATATAAAGAAACCCCAAAATCGTCATCTCTTGAATATGTTGTTAATTTCTTTATTTTCTACCCAAAAAGTTTCTCCTTTAAATTTTCCTCTTTTTCTGGTTGAATTTACCTCTTTTAATCCCTCAGATTTTGTTATGTATGAAGAATTATTATGAAGATTTTTTAGCCTTTTTATTGTTTTTTTTTCTAGAGTATAAATATAATTGTATAATGTCATATTATGATGTACATAAAGCAATGATCTTTATATTTACTGTTTTTTCAATATGATTGTTACATACTATGGTATCATTCCATGATGTATTCTATGTATTAAGTGTCATGATTCTGCCATCATGTCATTGATTTTTCTAGTCTTGACATGATCATGACAGAACCATGTTTTGTGTGCAAGCGCATGTTTTGTTGTTTGGGCCATGTGCTTGTGTTGTCTATTTAATACCTCGCCCCCTTATTATCCTCATCCTGTCATTATTACCTAGTCTGTATCACCTGTTCCCCTAATTACTTTCTCCCTTTATAATCCCCTTGTGTTTGCTGTCTAGTGCAAACACATTTTGTGAGTCTACCTGTGAGTACCTTGCCTCAGAAGAATGTCTTGTATTTGCTGTTTGTTAATAGTTTAGTATTTAGTCAAGTGTTATTTAGTTTAGTTGTCCCTCGTTTGTATTGTCTCTGTTTTACCTCCTCGTGGGTTTTTGTTTTCCCCTGTTTTCTGTTATAATAAACCTTGTGTGTTAGCAAGCATACTGTCTGCGCTTGGGTTCATCTGCTATCAGAATGAACCTGCCACAACTGAACCCAGCAGACAGTATGCTTTCTTCTTTCAATCACCAGACGGATGATCTTCAACATTGGTGGTTGAAGACAATCTCTGATATGAAGCAGGGCAGGCTTCCTTTCCTGTTCCCCCTCCCTTGACTGAACGGGAGAGACTGGTCCACCGCCTGTTCCGAGATATGGTGGACTGTTTATCTCAGAAGGGGTCGCCGGCTTCCACCACCTGCCAGGCTGCCAGTGATCCCGGATCGGAGGGTCACGTTTTAGCCGTTGTTACGCAGGGGAACCAGGCTCAATCCACTTCGACTCCTGAGGCGTCATCTGCACCCGAAGTCTCCATGGTAAACGAGGGAGACTGTTCTCATGGGACTCTGCTTCGGAGTCCTCTTCCGTTGAGACTGCAGTCCCTGCTGTGCTTCCTCAACTGGTCACTAGCCCTGCTATGTCCACTGCTCCGCGACCCAGGAGGAAGGGAGCCTCTTGTCCTCTGTTTCCCTCTCTCCTCCAGCAGGTGCCGTCCATGAGCCCGCTCCAGCAGGCGCCTTCTCAGAGCCAGTGTTAATTTTGTTAACGAAAACTATGACGAAAAATGTTCGTTGATGACCTTTTTTTCCCTGACTAAGACAAGATGATGAGAGACGAAACCCACGTCATTAAACAATCAATGTGACTATATCAACACATGCAATATCGTTGACGAAAAAAGACGAGACTGAAATGTGTTTAAAAAATTAAAACCACTTGTTTTTTATTGTATCCGTTCATAAGGACAGCATTGCTTGTTAGTGAATGAATGAATGATTCGGTGACTCACTTAAAGCATTATTTATTTTATAAAGATATTTATAAAGGTAAAAAAATAACAGAAAAAATCGATTAAAAGGGCAAATGTTGTCTCTTAATGGAAAGGTGTGACTGGAGAAAAATTGGAGAACCACTGAACTAAGGAAAATGGATATGTAGAATTGCACAAGTGCTACTGCTAAAGAGTGCAATGTCAACAAAACGTTTCAATTTCTCATAAGCTTAATTAAATTGGCCTAGAGAGAAAAAAAAATAAATTACCTTTTTTTCCCTAAATAGTAAAGACTACATATAAATCACTACCAAAATTAATCTCGGTAACTGCAGTTTGACTAAATGTAATGACTAAAAGTTGACAAAAATTGCAATGACTTTTCGTCAACTAAAACTAGACTTCTAAAACTAGACTAAACTATGAAAGACAAAATGACTGAAATGTAAATAAGACCAATAAACATTTTCGTCTGAAGATGAAGACTAAGACTAAATCAAAAATGGGTGCCAAAATTAACACTGCTCAGAGCCCACTCCAGCAGGCTTCGACCATGAGCCCACTCCAGCAAGCGCCGTCCCAGAGCCCGCTCCAGCAAGCTTGTCAAGAGAGCCTCCATGTGCCCGTCGTGTCTTGTCCTGAGCCCACTGTGTCTTTGTCGCAGGCTGTCTGTTTTGCCCCCTCGTGGGTTTTTGTTTTCCCGTTTTCTGTTATAATAAACTTTGTGTCTGTCTGCGTTTGGGTTTATCTGCTATCCACATAACAATAAGTTTAATATTATATGAACAGAGCAACAGGTACACTAACACTTCATAACATCAGTAACTCTACAGCACAATCTAGAACAGTTTTCCTCTGCGTTTGCAATGTCTGCACAAAGGAGACGGGCAGCTGCTCGAAGACCTCTCCTTTGGAGAAAACTGTTGATTTTATACTCGAAAAATAAGTATCACTCCTTAAACATTAATATTACCACAGAATGAATTGCATTGTTTGCCCACCCCAAAACTAGAACAAAATAATAATATTAAATGCGGACCAATACTTAATTATAAAACTTCTTTAAACAACAAGTAATATATAATTTGTTTTGTCTTATGACATAGTTATGCATGAATACATTTATATTGTTAAATGCAGTGAAACATCTC
Organism: Cyprinella venusta; assembly: GCA_038021265.1. Classification (NCBI taxonomy): domain Eukaryota; kingdom Metazoa; phylum Chordata; class Actinopteri; order Cypriniformes; family Leuciscidae; genus Cyprinella; species Cyprinella venusta. The sequence goes on along the minus strand of CM075865.1, from coordinate 49,282,512 downwards.
AATTGTCAGTCTATCGATGACTTAATTATTATGCATACATTAATTAAATAATTACTGTATAGTTTATATACGGACAACAATAAGAAACATGAATAAATGAGTAAAAGAACAAAGAAAAGTAATCATCACAATAAACAAATGCATATTCACGTTAACACATGAAACAAAGCTTTATTCAAACTACAAGCATGTATTTATAGACCTTATGCACCAGAGAAACATGGGCGCCGTCATCTTTAGAAAATTGTCTTTGAACTTTTGGTTCTGTATATTTCTATGGCATCGCTGTTAGCTGGTGACGTGGATTTACTTATTGTAGAGTTAACAAAAGTTTTCCTGAGCATTGTAATGTTTATCATAAGCATTCTAAAGCAGATGTCTTAACAAATGTCGAAGGGGAGCTTTTGTACGAGCAGTTCATTCATACCTATGCAAGATCGCTGCGAAAATACAGACCGGAAGTCAAAAGTCAAAGAGAAAACCGCTGAAATGGGGCTGGGCTACATAAGGTCTATAGGCGCTGAACACCACATCCTACTGCCATCAATCTGAGGCAATAAGGGCAGGTGGAGAGATGGAGGGTCTCATCCATGGCACCACTTCCAGGATTCAGCTCTGGGCTCCTCATCCTCAGTGCTCACACCAGTCTGCAGACATTTCAGATCCTACAAAAATGCAAAACATTACACAAAAGCAGTCATTTTAACAGGGGTACCACTGTCCGTATTTTTGTTTCTCTGATCTGGGGGGTTTCTCTGATCTTCTGAAATTTTGGATTCTGATAGAGGGCCATGAGACTTAGACCTGAGTGTAAAAATGGAGGCTCTAGACCCTTCCAGAGCTGAGATGTTGAGATATTTATAATGGCATAAATGCTACGTGGGATCTCAATATCTAGAGAATCCATTTTTGCGCTCAGGTCTAAGTCTCATGGCCCTCTATCAGAATCTGTTAAGGGCAGATGGAGGGTCTCATCCATGGCACCATTTCCAGGATTCAGCTCTGGGCTCCTCATCCTCAGTGCTCACACCAGTCTGCAGACATTTCAAATCCTACAAAAATGCAAAAACATTACACAAAAGCAGTCATTTTAACAGCACAATGCCATTTGATTTATGTATTAAAAATTGTATTGATATGTGTTCCATATCAACTAGGCCACTAGATGGCAGTATAAAGCTGCCTTAAGCCAAGTTCAACACTGTGTACTCGGTGAGTGAGCCTCGTCACTACATGGTACCAGGAGAAATGTTAAAAGATGATGAATTCCATCCGTTCACCAGAAGAACTGAAGTTGACTGGTAATATCAATGAGAATTGGAAAACTTTCAAACAAAGTTTTGAACTTTATGCACTCGCCATTGGGCTGGATGGTAGTGAACGGAGGAAAATAGCATTGCTGCTAACAGTGGCAGGACGCAGTGCACTGGATGTGTATAACACATTTGTTTTCACGGAAGACGAAAAAGATAAGTATGAGGCTGTGATTGAGAAATTCGCGCAATACTGCACACCCAGGAAAAATGAGACCTATGAGAGGTATGTCTTCAGAAATAGACTGCAGAAAGAGTCAGAATCCATTGAACAGTACGTTACAGATTTGAGACTGAAAAGCCAGTCGTGTAATTTTGGAACGCTTTGTGACTCCATGATTCGAGATCAAATAGTAATAGGAGTCCAAGATAAAAGAGTGAGGATGCAATTGTTAAAAGAGACAGACCTCACATTAGAAAGGGCAATCAAAGTTTGCCAAGCGTCAGAATGTGCATTGGCACAGCTAAAGTCTTTGAGTGATGAGAAGGAGACAGCAGAAGTGGATGCAGTTCGAAGTGCCACTGAAAGAGCTATGTCAAAGAACAAAAAGAACAAGCCAAGTCAAGAGAGCAGGGGCTGTGGAAAGTGTGGCAACAAACATACACCGAGAAAATGCCCAGCTTTCGGAAAGGACTGCAGGAATTGTGGAGGAAAGGATCATTTTGCCAAGTGCTGTTATTCAAAGAAAAAAGTCCAGCTTCTAGAAAAGAGGAGGGACCGTGAAGACGAAGAAGCACCAATCTTCGTGGACTCAAGTGCAGATGGACAAACTGCTCCAGATGATGAGTGGACATCTTTAACAAACATCTTTAAGAAGTTTTCTTTACATGTGAAATAAAGAAACCAGTTACAAACTGAAACAGGAAGTGCTTCTGGACCAGTGTTGTTTACATCTTTTGAAATGGTCTATTACATCTGGAGAAGTTACTGTCTATAATTCTCTCTCATTCAGTCTAATATTTTAAAACCAGCACGGTAAGATTAAATTAAATGAACGAGGCTTTGGGTAAATTTCCATCATGTGGGGGGCTGGTGATGTCATCAATAATAATGTAATGTCTAATATTATAAAAACCGACGCAGCACAAATGAAACTTTTACCGGCACAATCCAGCACAAACGAACGTGGCTATTTTGGGTGAATTTCGATCATGTGGGGGAGCTGAGTGACCTCAGATGACCTATATAAAAAGATTTTAATATCTAAAAAAACGAAGCAGCTGAAACGAAACGTTTTACAGCACAAACGGAGTACAAACGAACGAGACTATTTTGGATGAATTCGAAGCATGTGGGGGGCTGAGTGACATCATCGACCTAACCTTCAATGATTAATATTTAAAAATCCAAAGCAGCTCAAACAGGCGCGGATTTATGGGCGGGCCTAGGTGGGCACGTGCCCACCCAAACTGACAGGTGGCCCACCCAAACAGATTAATAAAAACAATTTAAATTTTGAATTTTAATAATAATAGTGAATGAAGTTTGGCCATACGGCCCGCCGAACACTTTATATGATATGATAAGCGCTGAGCGCGTCCATCTCCGGCTCAGCGCCAGCGAACGCACAGTCTGAATCGGGACATTCTAAAACGCTTAACGTGAAAAACGCTTAACGTGGCTTACTGTACTAAGACAGTGATATTAAAAGACCAAATTCGCTACACATCATATTAATAAACCATACTATGTATAAAAAAATAAGATGAGTCCAGAAAATCAACGCAACGCGATTAATAACACGTTAAGCATTTTCTTCCAATAAAACCGTTATGAGACAAAAAAACAACTAATCAGCCTATCCGTAACAACTTCGAAAGCTCGACAGAGCAGCTGATCATAGCTGTACAATGCACTTTTTATTTATCATATCCATAAATATAGCCTATCCAGTAAAGACAAGCTGATACATGTGTTCGCTCATTATATAAACCTTTGAACATTTTGAACACAAAACGTTAAGCACTAAAACTGTAAAACAAGACAACCAGTCGCCCTCCTGTGGTGAATTGTGTGAATTACACTGCTGCAACTTATTTCTACAGCTGTGACTGCAGTTAGAGGAAAACTTTGAGTTACAATATTTTGTAACATTTAATAAATTGTTGGTTGCCATGTGACGCAGTAAAACATCTGGCAATTACCTTTCAAATTTTCTATAAATATATTTTCAGGGGCGGTTCTAGGGCGAGTGGATATCCGGGGCTTAGCTCAGAGAAATCCATGTATGTGTCTCGAATCAAGGAATAAACTTTAAAATAAAATTTTTATATATTGTTTTTATTTTATTTTTTTAACAAGGTGAATATTTCTTGCTAGTAAAAAGTAAAAATCACAATGTCACACAGCCTCTTGTTTCCTTGCTGACTCATCTCAGACATGGTAAAATAGCAAGCTCAGCTCTATTATTGTTTTAATAAATAGTATTTACTTTACAACATTATTTTTGTGAGAATAGATAAAAATAGGTGACTAAAAAAATCTCTTTAATAACAAAAATTATTCACTTCCTGTTTTTTTTTTTTTGATTTTGTTTTTTGTTTTTTGAAGAACTTTGATACCATCCTTTACTACTCATTCATTTCTAGTTTCTTGCCATCAACAAACACCTGGCTTCAACATATTTAATTTCATTGGCTGCCTGGTACAGACGCTGAGCTTCTCAACGATGGTTGGCCAGCTTACATGTCAGTCAGAAGCATTAGCCTGAGTGGGCGGTTCTCGTCGGTTTTGAATGACAATGTGTTATGTTGACGGACGCTATGATGCGAAAGTCGAGAAATATGCATTTAATTAATTAAATTCTCTCAGTGATGGTGTGTACAATGCAAGGAAATAAAAACATTCGGGGTTTTACTGTAAAAAGCCCCCTTAGCCCACCCCTGTCTGCGATATTGTTTTGAAAATGGAGTTTAGTCGCCCTCCTGTGGTGAACTGTGTGAATTACACTGCTGTCATTTTAACCATAAACATTTAAAGACTTGAGTCAGCGAAATAGATAATCCGTAATTCGTTTGTAATTATAAAACGAAAATACCGTTTTTCTGTTTTTTGTTTCAGATAGAAAAACCAAATAAACGTTTTTGGTGTCAGAATCACTTCGAAAACGAAAAACCAATTAAAAACTGCCCGTTTTTCGTTTTTTTTGGAGATCATTTTATCGTTATTCCTTTTTGAACAAAGAATGGAGTCTTTGAACTTCTGTCAATTCGTTTTTCGTTTATAACCCAAAAACGGGAGTCACGTGGTCCATTCCTTTTTTGGAAGCGATTGTAACCGGAAACCCTTTCAAAATAAAAGTAATTACTGTTAGCGAGATGATTGTAGACTAAAACTGAACTAATATAACTTTTTTAGTACAACTAAAGTAGCACTGGGTGTGAATAACACTTTAGTTAACTAATATAAAAAAGTAAAACTAATAAAATAATAGATCTGGCTGTTAGGGAGAATCAATTATTTGTAAAAAAAAAAACCCCATTGGTGAATATAGGGCCTACAGCTATGTAGCCTATGCAGGGCTCTGCATTGCAACTCTTTCACTAGCATACATGGCCTAAAATGTTTTACAAGCATAGTGGGTGAGTGAAGACTAAAATCTACTGTAAGAAAGAAACAGGCACCACTACCTGTATAATTGGTTCAGTCAAACCTCCCTCCGTGTTAGGAGTCCACTTCCGCAGTAGTACCCCGTTTTCAATGAAGTACCCATTAACAGAACTCTCCGCTTCGTCAGGAGGTAAAGCAGCATCAAACAGATGTTTCAGAGATGAATCCTCTTTCTGAGCAGACACCCAGTCCTGACGGGCAAAGCAAGGAGACCTGGCACTACCCTCTTAGTAGTTAACAAATCCTTCACATCACTTAGTTTGGCATTGGCAGATTGTTTACGCATTGCACGTGTGAGTGCACAAGACACAAATACCTCTGGATACTGCTGGGATATACCAGTGTCCCCAGATGAACAGGACAAGTAGCAACAACAGGTGGAGGTGGAACATCACGCCACACACGGTTATTTCCCAAAATCACTCAAACTCCTTCCATTGGCAGTGAAGGACGGACTCCCATCACAACTGCTCCATTTACTACATCAGACTGGAGAAACAGGTTATGCAGGGGTACCACGAATCAACACACTGTTTCCTGTACTTGACTCCTGAGAAAAAGGAAGAACAGATTGCAAAATGAATGATTCTGATGCACCAGTGTCTCTGAGGATCTTAACAGGAACCTTCTCAGTACTGACACAAAGCCCTCTGTAATGAAGGGAGCATAACCCTCATCTCCAACACTGCAAAGTACCACTGGTTTCTCCAGATCCTGTCAAATATTAAGACAGTCAGAATTATTATCTGTCTGAACAGATGAAACAGCAAGAGCAGGCTTGGGTTCCCATTTAACACGCGTCAGTTTTCCCTTAAGCGCTAAACAATCCTTTTCCCAGTGTCCCTCCCTTTAAATGACAATAAGCACACCGGTCATTTTTATCAGCATAACTTTTAAAATTCCTCTCAACCTCATCAGCCAGGGTATGACGGACAGTTACACTCTCTGTTGGACTATCGATGAACTTTGACCTACTTTTCCTGACTTCACATTTATGAGTGAGTGCATACTCATCAGTAAGGATGGCAGCCTCTTCCGTAGATTTAACATTTCGATCGGTATAAAAGAGGGAAACATGCTCAGACAAAATACTTTTAAACTGTTCTAAGAGGAACAACTCAAACAGATCTTCACGACTAGTTACACCTGAAGCAGTACACCAGCGATCTAACTGGATTTTTAAGTCTCTCACAAACTCACAATATGTCTGCTCTGCAGGCTTTCGCATGTTTCTAAATTTCTGCCGATAGGCCTCTGGCACCAGCTCATAAGCTTTCAGTACAGCCTCCTTAACCTTATGGCAGTTTTGACGGTCAAGAACACTTAAAGAAGAATACGCTTTTTGTGCCTTACCAGTTAACACGCACTGCACCATCAAAGTCTGTTCAGAATCTGGCCATTTCATAACGCCTGCCAAGCGTTCAAACAAACTGAAGAACGTGTCTACATCAGTTTCACTAAATTTGGGTATCAACTTAATATTATTGGCTACATCCAACCCTTTTCTGACCGAACTGGCTAGACCCTTAGCACTGTCCTCCAGTTTACCCTCACCAATTAACTGATCTGGAGTCAGACAAACTACCATCGCGCCACGAGGCCCTGCAAATCAGTTAAAATGTTGTGCCACTAAAGTCTGTATAAAATGCACAACCTAAATGACTGTTCTCACCGCAGCTAGCTTAAAAAATAAATCATACAAACAAACATTTGAATTACACTTCAAATTTGTTTTCATGATTTTAAAAAGTCTGTAAAAAAATAAACTAAAAAAAAAAGGAAAACTTATTTTTTAATTTTTTTTTTACAATAAAAACTTATTTTTTAAATATATTTCCCCCTGGCAACGCAAAAGGCGACACGAACGGGCCGTCTACCTTCTGATGAAAGGATGGATGAGTTAGGGTCGGTTGCTCTTCTGTAATGATGATGATGATGATGATATATGGATGGATGGATGGGTTCCTCCGGCATGTCCTCCAGTCCAAAAAAAAGAAAAATCACATTCAGTAACAAGAGCTAGTATAGACCATTACAACACAAAAGACTACATTTTATCCAACGGCTTGCAGTTTCCACATCCCTAAAGCTAGTTGGGGACACGAGCTCAGAGTAGAGCCGCTGCTCCTCCACATCCAGACGGGTCAGCTGGGGCGGCTCGGGCATCTGTTCCCTTCTCATCCCTTCCGAACGTCACATAGTGTTATTCCTGTAAAACATGTGAGGTGTTACCCTAACAACAAGCCTTGGGTTACAAAAGATCTGAAACATTGTTTAAATCTTTAAAAAAAATGTTTGTTTTTAATGGAAATAGATATGGTTTTAACCTTTAACAGAAAGAATTTAAGGTAAAAATTAAAGGGGCCAAACATCAATATAGATGTCCAGTGACAATTTTGACCAGCAGATCGCAGAAATACAATGAACAAATCATTCATTTGAACTGTTTCCTATGCAAATGCATTTAAGTACTATAGTTACGCTCCATTCATTTCTTGTTTCGGGGCAACTCGACTAACAGGACAGGAAGTGATCGTTCTTCAGCACACGGAGGAGCTTCCTGCTGCTGCCGAACTCATACACATTTGTCCCACTGAAGAGATAAATGTTATCTGGAAGAAAAGAAGTCATTGAGTCTTTGTATTGTTACAGATCTTCAGAAAGGAAGTTAGAAACACCTACCGTCGATCAGATGGGCTGCTGTAACCTCTCCAGTCACTGCTGGAAATCCATCTTCCGCTCGTTTGGGATTTCCATCCATCCTCTTCATCATCTCATTACAGCTAACAAAAAATAGGGAAATTATACATTCGATCTTTTCTGGGGACATTTTAAGGGCTTTTGTATGTGATCCAGCACTTGACCCACCTATAGTAATATTTCTCAAAGAAGAGAAGTGTTTTTCCTGAGTTTTTGTCACAGATGGTGTCAGACCAAAGCTGCTGAGAGGCTTGGGATAGCCCAGCTCAACAACGTTGCTTTTAAAAGCCCAGACTTGTTTACATATAAATAAATATATCCCATAAGGTTGTTAGTGGGGTTTTTTTCCCTGAGGATTTTAAATTGGGAAAAAGTGCAACACCCACTCTTGAAGAAATCTTAATTGATTAAAAGCGTGTGATTATATATCGGCCAACTAAAAACATTTCAGCTCCCCCATCCCCCCATAATGGCTGATCCATTTCCTTTCCACTTCTTACAAACAGATTTCCATTCGCCATTCTTGTTTTAAACAATATAAAATTACATACAGGACTTTAGGTCTGCGCTTTAAGCATTAACCCTTTATCAGTCACACTAAGAAATAAATATGCAAAAAAAAAATTATATAAAATGGTGTTCCTTAGTCCAAATTTAGCAACTTTTCAGTTTTTTTTTTTTTAATGACCCAATCAGAAAGCAGATACACCGGTTGACTTGCACATTTAGGGTAATTCACGACATGAAGTAACTAGTATTAGGCATTCATAGATTTTTTTTCTTGTGTGAATCTTAAGTTGAATATTTTTCCAAATAAAAACAGTAGAATATGTTAACAATATAATCCATTTATTTTAAAAACATGTTCTTATTAGAACACATAAAATAAAAACATTGTAAAGTGAACAGTAAACAATATTAATCAAGAAATGTAACACACAAATACAATACTAAATAAATAATTACAACTGTAATCAATAAAAAAACTAAAAATATATACTATAAATACAATAAATAATCTCATTGTGCATAGGTCTCATCCTTGCCTTACTCTTACCTCATCTCTGGTGATATGCAACAAAGCACTGGTTTTTGTGTATAGTGCTAGAGGCAGATCTGGGGTGTCCATAAAATGTACGGCAGTCCATTATGTCTGAAAGAGATGGAACATAATAAACATTACTGTACAGTGTAGGGTCGCAAACTGTGTCTTGAGTAATCAGTGCATCAGGTCCATCTATCCATAATAAATGCACAATTGTCATATTGATAAACTGTTCTCCCAACATACAGGCACATTATGATTTATTTTAATTTGTTAAGAAAAAATTTAATATGCTAAAAAATACTCTTTGTACTATGTATGACAAACCGGATAACACTCAACCATGAAATTAGATTAAGAGACAGAAAATTGGACAAGAGACAGAAAATGTTGAAGTGTGACTGATAAGGTAAGTTTACTGTGCTAAATAAAGCCAAAAATGTCCAACCATCAATTCAATTACAGTCTCATTATCGTGTTATGTTTGTCAGATTGTTGAACAGAGAAATGTAATGTTTATTCCCATCGAGACAGACGTAGTTGTAGCTATTCAATGCATAACGTAGTGTTAGTCAATAAGCCTCAGCTATGATGACTATTGCAGAAATAATGAGTAGGACTAATGGTTCATTTCGTAATATGTAAAGAGTAAACAGTATTACAATTAGAATCTGAAGGTAAACCACAGGCCGTATAAATAAGGGTAAAATAAATATAGTCTAGCAAAGAAATAGGCCGCATGATCCTGCAGGGTGTATTAGAGTCACGATCGCGCTGCTGTGCTAATTTAGCTAGCGTCCAGTTCAGTGTTTACCCTAACCGAGCGGTCACACAACTTTTCCGAGATACATTTTATTATCACGTTTCTTCCATTCAACAAAAAGATAATCATTAGGAAGTCTAGAACATGAAATCCAACCAAAAATTTTCTTACCTTAAATTTTCGCGTCTATTGATTGAAGAGAGATCACGACAATAAACTTCCGGTTCAGATTCAGCTCGCCTCAGCAACACATATCTTAATACAACATTGCCACCCAGTGGATATAATTGTCATTACACATTCTATTTAGTGAGAGGAATAAGAACTAACAGCTAAAAATGGGCTTTGGCGAGTATTAATAACAGGAATTTGACCGCGGAAAAAAGTCAACCGCACGGTTACAATGCACGTTAAAGACAAAATAAATAAATAAATAAATAAATAAATAAATAAGAATAATAAAAAAAAATTAAAAATAAATGACCAAACAAAATGGGTCCAAACTTTTTCCCCTGGCAACGCAAAAGGCGACACGAACGGGTCGTCTCCTTCTGGATGGATGAGTTAGGGATGATGATGATGATGATGACCCTCCAGTCCTTCAGCGTTTCCTCCGGTCCAAAATGAAAAAAAAAATCACATTCAGTAACAAGAGCTAGTATAGACCATTACAACACAAAAGACTACATTTTATCCAACGGCTTGCAGTTTCCACATCCCTAAAGCTAGTTGGGGACACGAGCTCAGAGTAGAGCCGCTGCTCCTCCACATCCAGAGGGGTCAGCTGGGGCGGCTCGGGCATCTGTTCCCTTCTCATCCCTTCCGAACGTCACATAGTGTTATTCCTGTAAAACATGTGAGGTGTTACCCTAACAACAAGCCTTGGGTTACAAAAGATCTGAAACATTGTTTAAATCTTTTAAAAAAAATGTTTTTTTAAATGAAAATAGATATGGTTTTAACCTTTAACAGAAAGAATTTAAGGTAAAAATTAAAGGGGCCAAACATCAATATAAACGTAAGGTTGAGGAAAAGTTTACAAGAGGTAATGCACGGATGGCCTGGCAAGGCCTAAATACTATGATGGAAGAAACCAGAAGCAGCACAATATTGCTCCTGAGGTACTGAGGGAATGTGCATCTCAGTTGAAGGATGAGTTGACACAACTTTATCAGCTGTCTCTGGACCTTAATGTTGTACCACAGTCCTGGAAGGAGAGTACCATCATCCCGTTACCAAAAAAGGCTCATGCTGAGGAACTTGAAGACTATAGAGCAGTGGCCGTAACATCAGTGCTCTGGAAATGTATGGAGAGAGTGACTGGCAAACTTGACCCTTTACAATTTGCTTATGAAACGGGGCGTGGAGCTGAAGATGCCGCCCTCACTCTGCTGGACAGGGCTGAAAGCATTTGTGCGTTAGAATTTTATTGATGGACTTTTCTTCTGCATTCAATACTGTGAATATAAACACACTTCTGAGGAGCTACAGGTACATCAGACCTTGATCTTGAGGATTAATTGTTTTTTAAGGGACCGCCCACAACATGTGATGGTAAATGGCGAAAAGTCAGAGAATGTGCTTTTAAAATCTGGTCTCCCACAAGGATGTGTTTTATTTATTTCTATTTATACAAACGAGATAACCTGTAATAGTGATCACCTGATGCTTATAAGATATGCAGATGATCTGGCACTGGTGGGACTTGTGCCCACACAGGATACCCAATCACTGGACATTTTGTTGATTCTCTCGTAGCCTGAACGGAGGAGAATTCCTTGCAGCTTAATATTAACAAGACCAAAGAAATGTGTTGTGGGGCTAATAATGCAGGTATACTTTCTAATCCTTTGATACTTAATGGAGGGGAAGTTGAGCAGATGGGGTCCTTTAAATACTTGGGTACAGAGATGGACTCCCAGTTTAAAGTCGATATGCACTCAGAAAGTGTTTTTAAGAAGGCATATCAACGTCTAGGTTTATTGAGGAGTTTTAATATTGGAAAGGACATTCTGAGAGTGGTGTATAAATCACTTACCGAATCTGTGCTCACTTTCAACATTGTATCCTGGTTCAACTCTCTATCTGTCAAATGCAAAAATAGACTTTTCAGGATTATAATTATGGCTGGTAAAATTATTGGTGGTCTGGTAGACGATATAAAGTACCTTTGGTGAAAAAGGCCACGTATAAGAAGACTCTTATTCCAACTGCCGTTGATATTTTAAACAGGAAATGGGGTGTATTTTAAATTGTGTGGTTGTCTTTTGTATTGTACCGTTTGTTGAGCCTCTGTCTAACAACAATCTAACCTCTGTGGGATAGACAATAAAGCTTTTGAATTGAATAGATCACATTCAGCAACAAAAGCTAATATAGACCATTACAACATAAAAGACTACACTTTATCCAACGGCTAAAAAGACTAAAGAAGAAGAAGGCTAAAGTCATAATGTGTTGGTTTTTAATGAACGAACCTACAGCACTGAGGCTACACAGAGATCCCGCTCCAGCAGAAACCATCAGAATGTTTCCGTCCGCAGGAACAGCCGTAGCTGGAGAAAACTGCAGAGACACCTGGAACAAGGACACACACGCTGTAGGACACACACAAACACTCCCAAATTGAAAAATAGCCACGTCATACAGTACCTGGTTCTGGAAACACATATCGGTGTCAAACGGCGCATTAGCAGCAACTACATTCACACAGGGAAGAAGATGTAGACCAGAATCTGCACTGCTGGAGCCATATCCACGCCGACAGACAACTGGAACAACACACAAGACAACAAAATAAAGCGTCACTCACTTGGCACAAGACTCAACTAAACCAGAAACAAAGCGCATTAGGTTAAGGTCTCAGATCAGTCATTGAACTGCCCTTACACAACAACTTACCGGATTTTTTCACCTTCTCGGTCAGCAATAAAAGCCTTTAGTGTGGACATCCCCATCGGAGCCTCTGGCTTTAACTCGTGAGAAAGCTCCAATATCAGCTCCGTTGAGGAAACATTCGCCCGCCGACCAATCCGGTTATTATCTTTGCCCTATTAAAACAAATCTGCAAAGAAAGAAAAGTGCAAAAAAGCTGCATTGGCTCCATTCAAAGTACCCGAAGAATATTTCTTGCTAGTAAAAAGTAAAAATCACAATGTCACACAGCCTCTTGTTTCCTTGCTGACTCATCTCAGATATGGTAAAATAGCAAGCTCAGCTTTATTATTGTTTTAACAAATAGCATTTACTTTACAACATGATTTTTGTGAGAATAGATAAAAATAGGTCACTAAAAAAATCTGTTTAATAACAAAAATTATTCACTTCCTGTTTTTTTGTTTTTTTGGAAGAACTTTGATACCATCCTTTACTACTCATTCATTTGTAGTTTCTTGCCATCAACAAACACCTGGCTTCAAGATATTTAATTTCATTGGCTGCCTGGTACAGACGCTGAGCTTCTCAAAGAAAGAAAGAAAGAAAGAAAGATAGATAGATAGATAGATAGATAGATAGATAGATAGATAGATAGATAGATAGATAGATAGATAGATAGATAGATAGATAGATAGATAGATAGATAGATAGATAGATAGATAGATAGATAGATAGATAGATAGATAGATAGATAGATAGAGCGCCTATTGAGATCAGAGAAGTGAGGTTTACTTGCACCTACTATCTGGCCTCCGTTACACGTTCAAGCAAAGTTACTAATCTACTAATACAAATTAAGTTAACTTGATGTTGTGAGTTCCATTTTCAAGGTACCATACGTCTTGTTTGATTGAAACTTTTAAAGTAATGAAGAATATTTTGATTGTATTGAACTGTCTCTCTCCCCATATTTAGCAGAAATGTCTGACCGCAGATTGTGTTTTTGATTGACGTTGGAGTTGTTTTATAAATCTTCTGCCCGTCTTTGCATTGAAATATCCCTGGTTGACCTCAAAAACACTAACTCACACTCTATAAGCTCTTTATCAGTGGCACTTAGCTTAATTACATGAAAGCAGTAAGTCAATGTAAATTGAAACGAGTGTTCCTTAAACGCTGCGCATCTTAATTCCCAGCAGGATTAGCTGCAAATCTCTTTCTGCTTTCTTTAATCTAAGATAAACTAGAGCGTATATAACAGCCGACCATCGGCTCTGCTTTCAGAGCTCATGACAAACACACATCGCTCTTCTGTGGTCTTCATGTCCTCGTCATGACGCAGACTCACATATATTTCTCCGCTCAGCCATTCTCAGTTCTCGGTGGCGTTGTTTTCTCCATCCAGCCGGTTTCCTTCTCAGTGTGAGCAACCACTTCACATCATGAGTGAGAAACACACGTCCTCTGGGCCGCCGCTGTGTGTGCAGCTCTTCTCTGCGCTGGCGCTGGTGTGTTTCGGCATCTACTGCATCGGCAAAGGAGTTTCCTTCGGCCTCTTCAACTGGTGGTACATCTTGGGCGCTGCGTGTCTGCTGGCCACCGCCTTCGCTGCCTTCCGTGTGTACGAGGTGTGTGTGATCCTGGCGCGGAAAGAGACAGAGGGAGACGCGTGTGTGACGCTGCCCTGAGGCCTGAAGCTGATGACTGGACACATCTGCGAGGAGAAGCTAACTCTGATGAACTTCACAGCATGTGAAACAACATCCTTTGTGTATTTTACAATAAAGCAAGTGACAATTCTGCTGAACAGCGCTCATAATCCTTATTAAATCACAAAACATTTAGGAAATAGTTGTTTTAAGTTACTAAGTTGTTTTTTCTTCTATTTTAGGTGTTGAAATTGGAAACGTTCCCTTTTAGATGATTAATCAAAACTAGTGTAAAATGTGTTTTTATCATTAATTCAGTAAAAAGCAAACCTTACATGTGAAATATATTTGTTCTAGCTGGCAGATTGATTGGATGTTGTCAGATTGAAAAGCTTCACTGGGATTAAAGAGACAGAAGGAAGTTTGATGATTTAGTGCAGGGGTTCTCAACTCCAGTCCTCGTGACATAACGAGCTGAGGATCTGAATCAGGTGTGTTAAATAAGGGACACATACACACATAATATGCAGAGTAGTGGGTCGTGAGGACTGGGGTGGAGAACCCCTGATTAGTGTGAGATTTTCTGTTTTCAGTGAATACGCTCTCCGCTGTATCAACTTCTCATTCCACTTCAATGGGCTATATGCACGCATAAGTTCCGCATTTGACGCAAGGATGCTCGTCCATTTCCGGTTGTGTAGATTAAAGCGGAGGAAAACCGGAGAAAACGTGATTATGGCAGAGTCTTCCAAAATTTACTGTCCTCCCGTCTTTGAAACGGAATGTTTAGACGTAATTTTATATATAGTTACGTTTATAATTTTAAAAAGAAGCATAAACACAACGAGGGATGTCTCTTTTATCTGTTTTTGTGACTAACGTTTCTTTAGTATAACCATGGAGTATAAAATTCAATATTAATTCTCGGTATTGCATTGGACTCTCCGATCGGCGGAAGTTATCGATCATCCTTATATCTTCACCGGAAATACCGCCGTGCACAGAGCCCATTGTGCAGGACGGCATGTACGAGATCCAAGGCTCTCTCTCTCTCTCTGCTCTCTCACTCCAACCTGCTTGTATGCGGTGTCTCCACGCCAATTCCTGCAATCAGAGACAGGTGTTCGTCATTTTGCACTTTACTTACCGCTCGGCTCCATCATCCTCGCTCTCCAGCTACAGACTTCGCTGATCCACGCCCCCTCGCCACAATCAGCTCTAGAATAAATGTTAGTTTTGATTGATTCACTTCCGTTGTAAACATCATTAGTTATTAACTTAGGGGCTGCTAATACGACACCGCTCTACACCATTAACACCACTCATTCGCACAACAGTGCCTGGTGGTTCGAGAACGTAAACTTTGAAATTGGTTCCAAGGATTGAAATTGAAATCTCTGTGCAAACTTCAAAAACACAAACCTGTGAGAACGCTAACGCCATGCACATGTGTATTACGTGTTTAGTCTATGGCAGGCGTGTAAGTCTGTCTTTTCAAATGGACTTCAACAAATTACTAGTCTGGCCTTAAAAAATGATAATACAGAAGTATTTATCACTTCCGGCTGGCCATATGAACTGGAATTATTTTGACAATGTTTTATCTGTACAGAGGTAAAGGGAAGGAGGCCTTCAGACGGGAGAGACGAGTGACCCTTCAGGACTGCGTTGTCGTCATGTCCAGGCGCAGGTCCTTCAGTGTGTGTGTGGGGGGGATTTATGGGAAGTGTCTGGTTCCGGCTGGCCTAATCTATGCAGCCTAACATTTGTTCCAGGAAGATTGTTCCAGAGTTTTGGTGCTGAATAGGAAAAGGATCTCCCACCAGCAATCGATTTAGATATATTTTAGGTATTATCAACTGGCCGGAGTTTTGAGATCGTAATAGACATGAAGGACTAAGCGCTCGCTCAAGTATTGGGAAACTAAACCATTTAGCAATATTTTTAAATTTGTACGATGTTTAATAGGGAGCAAACACAGAGTTGATGGCTGTAGTTTGTTTATAAGGCGTGCAGGGCAACCACCCATAAGAGCATTACAGTAATCTAGTCTTGAGCTCATGAACGCATTAACTAATTGTTTCTCATTTGACATTGATAGCATAGGATGTAATTAATTACATAATTTATTATCATTAACACATGTCTTTTCTCCAGAGTTGCTTCGAAACAGTCTGTATAGTGAAACGCATTTTACAAAACCACTATTTTGCACGATATGTATGGCATGTCTTCAGTCAGAACACATAAATACAGACTGAATCTGTAATCCTGGATTGTCTTTTACGTGCTGTATGTGCTAAAAAGTGGTTATGCATTACTTATTTTGGTCAGAAAAGTAGAAGTTTTTCCAGAGGGTTAGTTACTGGTCTTAAAGCGGCCGAATTGAAGTCTTCAGTGCGTACATTCAGAAACTGAAGGGCTCGCAGTATCTAACAACAGGGGATTTATTAAAAACAATGAAATATACAAATGTTACACATCGGTCAGCATCGGCAGTCAACATCTCACATACCAATAAACACTTCACAACAAACAGAAATATGATGCACACGGTGTGTGTGTAAACCTCTAGTCTGTGAATTAGAGGATGATATTAAGCGTAATGCAGCTCTGAGATCAGCCAGCCTCCTCCGCAGAACAGTCAATGCCGGCGTAGGCGAACTTCTCATAGAGCGTCGTGTTGACGTACGTCTGGACAGAACGAGAGAAGGTCATCAGCGAAACAACATGTAATGAAGCTCTTCATCAGAACCGGAAGAGTAATAATCCCCACGATACCTTCCGCTCCTCCAGCATACGATTGAGAGACATCAGGATCTGAGCGAATGACGGTCTCTCGTACGGCTTCTCCTTCCAGCACTGTTTCATTAGCTCGTACCTGTAGAGCGAGACCGAGAAAGTGTTCATTCCATGTGCTCTGGCCAATGAGGGGCTGACGGGCGCTGCACACTTACACCTCGTCATCGCAGTTGAGCGGCTTCTCCAGCCGGAAGCCCAGCGGGAGTTTCTCGTAGAGCTCAGCGCACGTCAGACCGCAGTACGGCGTTCCTCCTGCCAATCACACGTTAAACACCTCAGACACACAACCGACCTCCAATACTGCGGGTGTGTCCCAAATTTCATTTCATTTTATTGTTTATTTTTAACCCTTGTGCATCAATTTTAAAAAGTTACACTTAGGTAAAAAGAGGACAAAAATGTCCATGTCAAAAAACTGTCATAAAAATGTGACGCTTTGGAGCACAGACTTAAGTTTGGTATCGTTTTAAAGAAGACCCTTTGCAGATTATTGCTGAAGTAAAAAAAAATAATAATAAGTAAATCCAAAAAAAAGTTATATAGGTATAAGTTTATGACAATTATTTATAAAAAATATTTTATATAAAATATATATTTTATAAATCAGGTTGAACTCAAAACTGCAATAAAATCAAAGCCATAAATCTAAATAGGTTGTGTTCCAAATTTGAGGATGATATCTCAAAAAATGAGCTTTCTGTAACAGTTTGTTTGGGCGTAGTAACATATTTTCCCCATCGGGTCCCAGCAAAACCCCACTGGAGCTTAGACTGATTGGATTATTTTTTGCAGTTTTTCTCTCTTCGTATTACAAACACACACATGCGCACACACACACATATTTTTTTATAACACACATACTAACCACACTCTGACATCCATACCAACATACCCACACAAATATTGTTGCATAATTTATCCAGTTGGCTCTATAGTATGTCTGAACCAGAAAACAGGAATAAAGCGATATTTGTTTTATAGGCCAAACTTAAAAAAAATGACACCATCTGATAAAAAATAGTAAAAAATAAAATTTTGAAGCCTTGCCATCAGAATGAAAGCCTCTTAACAAAGATTGCATAATTTTATAGTTAACTGAACCGGGGATTAAAAATGGCAGTTTTAATGGGTTTCAATGGGGACATTTTTGTCCAAAAGGTGCTGAGAGGGAGTACTTTATGTACCTAATGCAAAAAATATTTTCTTAAGAAAATGACGCTGAAATAGTAAAATTCCAATAAAAATACACACCTGAGCCAAGTTTTTTGCAGTTAGCTTTAACACAGGCAAAGTGATCAAGAAAACAAAATTGAAAAGGACAAAAATGTCCATAAGGATGCACAAGGGTTAAAGGGACAATGCACAATTATGCACCAGAATTAGCTAAGAGCTAGTCTACACCTGCTGTCCCTGGGCAGGTAAACATCCATACACCACATTAAACATCACAATACACACATATGTAGAATAAAAAATTTAAAACCAGAATATAAGACAAATAATGTGCAATGCAGTCGATATTATGCACGAAATGTTCTCTAGAGGTTTATATGGTTATTTAGTCATTCAGTATCATTGTCTTCATAGGCTAGGTTTAATTAAACCTGCGATCAGTGAGTGCATGAAGTGTCCAATTAACTTGATGATTCATCATGCAGGTTTTTGAAGTGCTTTTGAGAACGGTCTCATTACTCACGCCCCTTTCACACAGACTCCGTGTGCAGTGTGTGTATGCGGTGTGTGTTGCGGTGCAGGAAGTGCTTTGACATATGCTGCGTTTGCAGTGCGTAACTGATCCGCGGCTGTACCACAAACACACATAGCCTACCCACTATTTTTATTTCAAATTCAGAAGTTATGCAGCAAATTTTATTACAATCAAAGTTTTGCCATCATTGCGATTCTCTTCGTACACTTTTACAAACTTGAGTTTGGTATTATTAGTATAAATAGGATTATTTAGTAAAAAAGTAGCATTTAATTAAATGCATTTATGGTTTATATTTATGGATTATATTAAATGAAATGTATTTATGGTGAAACTACTGTATTTCCAGGTCAATCTGAGTTCATTTTGACCACGAACCGTACGCTGTCACTTTAATTCTGCGTTTGCAACACAGCAGAAATAGACTCGATGTGGAAACGACGTCTGCACTGCTGTACACACACACACACACACACACACACCGCACCTGGAACGGATCGACGGACTGTGTCCGTGTGCAGTGTGAAAGCTCTAACCTGTTAACATGGGTACGGACAAAAAATACAGACCACATACACACTGCAAAAACGGAGTGTGTGTGAAACGGGCGACACACTAGTCATGCTAACCAGTGCATTAGCACATGAATTGGGATTCACCAACAGAAATATTGAGAATATTGTATAATATACAGTGAACACAGACCTAAGCTGACCACCTCCCAGAGCAGCACGCCGTACGACCACCTGTGCAGACAAAACACACGTTACTCTCAGACACACACACACACAACACAACACACTGGAAGACTCTTACACATCACTGTTGGTGGTGTAAACACTGTAGTTGAGAGATTCGATGGCCATCCATCTCACCGGCAGACGGCCCTGTGGAGAAACACACACGTTAAACACACGCTCATTTATGCATGACAAGAGCAGCGGCCTTCAGATCTTTACCATCGTCTTCTTCACGTAAACCTCCTGACCTCTGGACAGGCCGAAATCAGCGATCTTTGCCATGAAGTTTTCTCCTACCAGGATGTTTCTGGCTGCTAGATCTCTGTGAATAAACTGCAAACGAAAAATACTCAGAAATGTTCATTAAATGTGCAGTGGTGCCGACTTGGACCCAGCAAGGTAATGTGACGAACCAAATAAATGCACATAGTCAAGTCACCTACATTTATATGTGCTTTTTATTATACGGATTGTTTCAAAGCGGCTTTACAGTGCTAACAGATGCGCACAAATATTCAAACGCCCATCCGTATACAATGACCTCTCAATGCGCAGGTGCGCGCCATCAGCGTTCTCACAGGTCCGCATTTTTGAAGTTTGCGTTGACAGAACTTAAGAGTTTTCTGTTATAACGAGATATATCCAGCTGCAGACCCGCAGCACCACCAGTTTCAGAACCCCAGCGCCAGAACCGGAAGTGAGGGAGGGGCGAAATTATTATTATTGCATTATAGTTATTTTAGCAAGAATGTAAGGAGAAAACGGGCCTGACAGTGAGTTTCTCATTTGATACATTGTAAGTTAAATTTATATAAGATTGTTGTGATAAAACAGGCCTTGTTTGGGTTGAATTGGTCATTTTGTATAGATTTTTAACAAAACAATGCAGAATTTTCTCTCTGTTTTAGATTTTGACATTATTTTACACGAAAAATGCATGCTGCACATGTTCTTGTGAAATCAAGTATATTTTATAAAGAATCCCCATGTTTTTTTGTTTTGTTTTTTTTTATTAAACAATCAAAATCATCTTACAAATACATATCTTCAATATCAAAACAATTTAAGATTTTTGTAAACACAGTAAATAAATAGAACATAAAATATCACAGAGGTCTAATATGTTATCAAATTGTGTATAATTTTGAAAACCTCCAATGATTGTCTTGTTTTATATCTTTCAAAGTTGTATTATACAAAGTTATCTCCTTCATAAAAACCAAAAAACAAAGGTCTTACCTTCCTAAATCTACATGTATAAACTGCTTAGCTAAAATTATTAAACTGTTATACATTAAAATGCCCATAAGTTTCAAGTATTATATTTTCACCATCATGATCAGGAAGTAACTCATAATACAATGAAACGAATAACTGAAACTATATACAATTATATTACACAAAATCAATGTTTTAAAATGCTTATTGTAGCCTACTGTAATAGCATCATAACATACATACGTAAAGAGTAGTAGGACGTTTCTTGTTCAATAAAAGCTGTTTCATGTGTAAAATACCCTCCAAATTACGTTAGGTGGCGTTATTAGGTTTCAAATCTAAGCTCCGCCCCTCACTTACGTTCCTGGCGCTGGTGTTGGTTAGAACCCAACTCCGCCCCTCACTTCCGGTTCTGGCGCTGGGGTTCTGAAACTGGTGTGCTGCGGGTCTGCAGCTGGATACTATTGGTTATAACGGTGTTGTGTTAGCGCCCCATAAGTTAATAACGAATGATTGTTGTGACGGAAGTGAATCAATCAAAACTAACTTTAGCTGGACAATAGCTCTATTCTAGATCTGCTGCAGAACCAAAACAGTCTCTGTTACTTTATTTCCTATGATCACTGTACTGTAAAGCCGCTTTGGAACAATCCTTTATTAAAAGCGCTATCTAAATGAAGATCACCTGTTTCTGGCTCAGGTAGTCCATGCCTCGTGCCACGTCTGCAGCGAAGTGCAGGAGCTGCTGCGAGGAGAGCGTGGAGGCGGTGCTGTTAGCGATGGCGAAGGCCGGGTCCGTCTCTAATACGCGGCTCTTACGCAGGAAGTCCAGCAGGTTACCGTGAGGAGCGTATTCGATGGCCAGATACAGGTAACCTGCGGCACAGGCAGACAGTGCAAATGAGCTCTGCTGTGCAGAAATGCCCCATCATGCGTTTGAGACACACACCTCTGTGTTCACACGCTCCCAGGAGGTTGATGATGTTCGGATGGTGACCCAGCTTACACAAGACCTCCAGTTCGCCCGCAAAGTCCCTGTGGTCATCCTTAGATGCATACTCTATTGAGCAGACAGAGAATAAGACGTCATGAGAAGAACTGCAATCGCCAGCACACGACTGACTCTAATGAGGAACTCCTCTTGCCTTTCATTCTCTTGATGGCCGCATCCATCCTCAGCCCGTCTTTCTTAATGCGAGCTTTCAACACCTGTCCAAAGTTTCCCTCTCCGATCACGTCCTGGAACTTTATGTCACTCCAATCCAGGGCTGGATAGGCCACAGACTGGCTGGAGTTGGGAACTTTCTTCGGCATGTTTAGAGGCACGGAGCTAAACTGGACCACGGGCTCCTCTCTCTGTGCGCACGGGAAGGACAGATGTTTACAGACTCGGTAGGTCCGACCAGCTAACGAAGGTCTTCAGGATCACTGGAAAGCCGCTATACAGAGTAAGCTGTGACTGAATTCAGTTGTGATCTCACCACGATGTTGTGAAAGGCCTGCACCATGCGTCTCTGGAAGGTGGCTCTCTTCAGCTGCAGGACGATGCAGAAGGCCAGCAGGATGGTGATGCACGTCATGCCGGCGGAGCCCAGTATGGCGTAGAAGAGCATGTTTCCATGAGCCGTGAGTCCGAGAAGCTCTGAAACACAACAGGTAGGAATAGCGTCTAGAATACAGCTGTGAATCACATTCTATATTGCAGAACGTTACCTGTCAAGTGTTAGATAAAAACAATATAAATACTGCTCGTTTTCTCACACTAACCGCTCGTTTCGTGTCTTAGGCCATCAATGTGTACTTACATTTACGTCATTAAATCGTGTTTAATTTGGACTTCTCTGTGCATGTTCACTGACGTGGACCCCCTAAAGCTCCATTATATGAATGACAGACTAGAACGGTTTGACCGAAAAATGTCAAAATTGAAAATACTGTGGAAACAAAAACACCATCTTGGATGCCCTTGCGGTAAGCTAAAACATATCAAAAATTAATTTCAAAGTCAACTATCCCTTTAAGGTCAGGAATCGGATACTTGTTAAGAATTGAACATTTCTGTTCCACTTCTTGATTCATCTAGGCCTAGTGTGCAAATACAAATTCAATTAAGTTGAACAGACAAATAAACACAAAATTATGTCAAAATATCCTCATATAGATATTGATCTTGATTGAATAACTTTTGTAACTTTAATTTAAACTTTAAAATAAAAATTAATGGTTTTTCTAATTTCTTTATCAATTCTTAATTTATTACTGACTGTTTACTTGTCTTTATCAATGTCTGAAATATATATCATAAGTCATTTTTGCTGATATTTGTGCCACAAACATGGCCAAGTTCGTTGTGTGACTGTTCTTTAGGCTGCTGATTTTTGTTCATTCGGTGGAAATAATGTTTTTCAGCAGAAAGACAGTATGTTTGATATCTAAATCAGGGTTTCTGCAGGTTTCACAAAGTCAAATTTAAGACTTTTTTAAGACCATTATGAATGAAATTTAAGACCTATATCACAATAAAAAAAAAAAATAAACATACAAAGGAAACGTGTAATGAGTCTCTTAAAAGCAAAATCCAAATCAGCAAAATCGGTTCCTAAATTCAGATATTTCAAGCCAAGTATCGCTAAACTTCCACGTCCCCATAGCTGAATAAAATCCATTTTTTGTCTGTCTGTGGTATCTGAGATACCTGCCAAACCTCAAAACTGATTGGCTGTTGCATGTTGGTCTATTTTGTAGTCGTAATACAGCGAATTAAGAACTACAACTACGTAATATAAAAAAAAAAAAAATCCAAAGCACTGCGGGAGCATTTCAATGAGATTTACATGGACATAGGAAAATTAAGACCCATTTAAAAAGATTTAAGACCTAGAACACAATACTTCAGAAAATTTAGCCCTTTTTAAGGCCTTAAATTGTGATTTTGAAATTTTAGACTTTTTAAGACCCCACGGAAACCCTGTAAATGAATGTATAACTTCTGATGAATCCAAAACTGTAGCTTTGAGCAGAACGTATCGTCCTAACTTTGCTTAGGGCCCCCAAAACGGTAAACCCGCCCCTGTGTACAGCGTAAGAGACGGTTGGGAGTTTCCAGAATATTTTCACACAGAAATACACTGCTTCACTTGAAAACCAGACTCAGACTCCAGTAGTGGAAGCTTTCAGAGATGAAGCACTGGATGAAGACACATAGGAAGGTTGGATCTCAGACTCACGTTTGCTCTCCTGCGAGGTCAGCGTCTGGAGGGTGACCCCTGGCCGTTCCACACTCTCTCCGATGTTGTTGAGGGTCCAGAGCTCCAGCTGGTACCTGCTGTCGGCCCTCAGGCCCCGGAGCTGGAAGCTCATGCTGCTCTGGTCCAGCTGAACGCCCAGCTCCACCTGCTGGCTGTAGTCCTCCTGCTCCGCCTGCTGGTAGCGGATGACGGCTCTGGAGACGGAGTGACCCTCGGGCACACCCCAGGTGATGATGGCTGAGCTGTCACTGATGTTATAGACGGAGATGTTGGCAGGAGGAGGAGGACGCTCTGAAGGATCAACACATAACCAATGAAGTACACCCACCACAAGTGCTACTCGTGCACATCCATGCAGTGCTATATTTGCTTCATCGTTTGAACGCCTGTAAAATATCCAATTGCTCTAAACTCTAAAGTGCTCATTGTGCATAATGAGGCATCAGCTTCATGAGTTTCTGTGAACCCTCTCTCAAACAGTGTGTTATGTGAACAGAACTGTAGAAATCAATTGGCGAGTCCCAGGTAGATGAGGGATATCAAGAGAGCTTTCAGAGGAGATATAGATGCACAAGCTTAAGAAAATATCCAGGTAATCTTCTGTAACCGTAACAAAAGGAATCCATATACATGAGGAGATATTAACCCTTAATCACTGTTTGGGGTAAATATGACCCCGCTGGACTTTTCCTTGATTTTTTGAAAATGTTCCCTTCATCTCAGGGACATGAAACTCGGTGACTTTTCCTACATAATCTATCTAAACATGCACAAAAACTGGGCTTGATTTGGTTGTTCTAAAGGTGTGTAAAAAAAATTTACCATTTAAGCTGTTTGGGGTCAAAATGAGCCCACATTGAAAATGAATGGGAAAATGAAAAAAAAAAAAGCTTTTTTCCATTTTGATTGTCAAAAAAATAAAAGTAAATCCATTATAAATCTGAAATGTTCCACATATAAACCAAGGTCTGGTGCTAGAGCATAAATAGAAAGTAGAACAAACTTTCTATCTCATACACACACACGTCATGACTGCAACAGAGAGCATTTTTACAGAAATTGGCAAATAAAACAAACAAAACTGGCATAAATCTATTTTTTTTTTAAATTAAAGGTCTGGTCCTAGAGCATAAACATAAAGTGGAATTTCTATCTCACACACACACACATGTATGCATCCTGTTCATTACAGTTTATTAGTGCTGTTGTTTCGTATTATATTGGTTTATGTACTTGGTTTATTAAATTTATTTTGTTCTAAAATGTCTTGTTCTTAAAAAAATTAATAATTGTTGAAAAATAATTTTCTAAAATGAAGTGTGTGAATACAGTCATAGTGCTGATTTGTAGTATTTATGCAAATGTATGTATAATAATTTGCATAAACAAATAATTCAAAATGTATCAAACAACAACAAACTCTAGTTTTGACAAATATATTTTGTGCAATTCACAAAATATATATATCATATATATCAAGTTGTGAGGAGAATTTGAAGCATCAAGAAAAATGAAGTGAAAATGAATGAGTCTCTATGGGCCCCTATTGGAAAGATGTGGTCATTGCACTTTAATTCCTTAACTATAAGAAAAACTGTTTTTCGACTAACCACCAGAGGGTAGTATTCTATCCCTAACACATAGAGCAATGTCCAAAAACTGTTTAGATTTAATTATCATCATAATTTAAGTGTTTTTTCTTTAAAAACAAAAACATTTTTAATGTGCCAATTTATGGTCTAGTTATGTAATTGTGCCGTAAATAGGTAGAAAACTTAAAAAATTCCCAAAAAACACAGCATAAATGATTAGTTCAGAAGTGAATTTAAAAAATGATATATAGTTTTCCATATAAAAATGTATTTTTCCTTATGCAATCACTCTTTAAAAGTCTGGGGTCAACCCCAAACACCTTAAGTGTTGTCCTTTTCTAACTGTGATTCAGGGTTAAATCCTGCTTACGGTCGCTGAGCGTCCAGGCGCTGGCGGTGGGACAGGGCCGATCCGTGCCGCTGCTGGTCGTCGTCACACTGCACTGGTATTTGTGTCTGGGTTTCAGCTCGCTCAGATGGAGACTGGAGGAGTTTGACACCAGCTGGAACTTCCTCACGGTTTCTGAAGCTCCGACCTGCTGACACGTGACCCTGTAACCCCAGGAGTCGTCGGCAGGAGCCGCGTCCCACGACAGGACCAGCGAGGTCTGATTGACAGGTGTCAATTTCACACCCGTGAGTGGCTCTGAGGACAGAACACACACACCTAAAGATCTCATCATTTCGTGAATGTTAGATGTGGTTGAGCGTTAGCAGGGTTAGGTGTAGTTCTTGGGGTTAGGGTTGAGGAAGAGTTCTTACCGAGCGTCTGAGTGGAGAAGGTGGCTTCGGGCCCGTGCCGGCCGGCTCCTCCTGGTCCGCGGCGACTGAGCCGCACCGCTGTAGTGTAGTCCGTCATGGGAGAAAGATTCTCCAGCTTTACCAGAGAGCCGCTCGCTGTTCAACACACAGCCACACCAGTCTCTTTAATTCATATCTGGTATCGACTCAAACATCCAGCAACAGATTCACAGACTTTCACTTATTGGGTATCAAGAGTAATGAGTCCACGACAGAGACGAATGGATTCTTTTCTTATTCAGAACCACACAACACTCTTCCCCATGATCTTTGTGGAGTTCTCAGACCGCACACTCTCTCTCTCTCTCACACACACAAACTTTGTATACTGTATTTATATTATCAATACTTATACCATGGTCTGGGTGAATACTCGATTCTGATTGGCTGCAGGTGTAAAGTAGTTCTGGCGAAACTGCCTGTTTACCATTCGAAATTAATAAATAAATGCGCTGCCTACAACGGCTGTGAGTAACCATAGCAACAGGCAGTCACATGCCCATCTAACGTTAGATATTATAGCCTAATACAACAATGAGCGACTTCGTGCTATTTCTTTTAACATTTATGGAGAATATGGCAACTTTGACGACTGGTATGCTGCTGAAGAAAGAAAAAAAGTAAATAAAACGGAGAAAATTACACCGCTACTGCTCTGCTCCATTGAACTCTATTGGTAACGACGGAACTTGCGACCATAGTTGGCTAACGATGCTTTCGGGAAACGCACCCCTGAATGAGACCCTGCGGGAGTTTTACGCAGCTGTCCAGACAACCAAGGCAGGAGAAGGCTCAACGTTACAGCGTTTCAAGCCTAAGGAGCCTGAGGCAAATGACCCTCTCTTTGATCTGATTCATTTATTGCCCTCTATAACGTTAAGCGCAAATCGCTAGAGCTCAGAGCTAATTGTTTTTTATTGTTTGATTAATTGTTTTATGTGTAATAAAAAAAACTATGCATACCTTTGTGTTTCATGAGAAAAAAAAATGCATTTGTGAACCTGAAGGGATACGAGCTAAGCGGACTATAAATATCTCCGGTTGCTAAACAGTCAGGCAAGGCAAGTTATTATTTGTAAAAAAATAGATTTAGCCTAATTAAAATATAAACTAATGTTTTAAAAATGTTTTATTTGGCAAGTGACCATGGTATAAGCGGGTTAATGCCCTCCGAGGTGTCCGTTGTCAGGTTTTAATGGACTTCGGCGGAGGCAACCGGTTTACGCCTCGCCGTCATCCAACGGACACCTCGTCGGGCATTAACCCTTACATATCTGCAAAGATTATTTTCCCAGTCCCTTCTCTTTGCATTCTTTTCACCTTTGGAAATGACAAACTTATGAAACACTAGTTGTACTGTCCTTCTGTTTGAGCCAGCACCAAACAACACATTTAGCTAATGAGGGAAAATCCTGCATGAAGTGAAACACAAACATCAGATGTCGTCAGTGATTCTGGCCTTTTCCTCCAGTCTGAAATGAAAGGGTCTTTCCGGAGCAATGACTTCACCCTCATTCTTCTGACTAGTCATAATAAGTTCTGTATATGACAACCATCAGAAATATGTTCATCATATTTCCATCATCTTTTTGTAATCTTTTGCACAATGGAAATATTTATAACACCGGACAGTTTGCCAAGAGCAACACAGTCCCCTATAACCTCGGATGTGAAATGTTCCAGCTGTTTTACGCAGAAGCAGACCACACAAAACACACATTGCGAAACTCCGAGCACATTACGCTCCGTTACCCTCAACGCTTCTCCATGTGGATGCGCCGGCCCGCCGGTAGACGACCTGGACCGAGGTGACTGGTCCGTCTCCCGTGAAGGGATCTTTATCGACCTGCAGAATCAGGTGATGTGGACCGCTGTGGTTCAGGACGGGCCGATGCTGAGCCTGCGGGGGAACTGACACAAGACAAGACTTTCCTTAAGAAACGGGATCTGGAAAATAAATAAATCCTCTTCTCTCCTAAAATTTGCTTGTTTTATGCCAGTGAGCTCCTGCTTTAGACTGCACACACGTTCTTCGCATTTACCGTGACAAAGTGTGTTTACAAAGACATTGTGGGACAGAGATGGCAAACATTATTTTAATCCCAATCAGTCTAAATGCCTTGAAAATATAGTATTCGCACATTATTATGCAGCTAATGCTCGATGTGACTGTGTGTGTTACAGCATCTCAGACACGGTGGAACCGGAGCAGGAACAGATTTACATGAACGTCAGAGCTTTTGTGTTTTACAGTATTCACATGAAGAGAAGACTTAGGAAAACACTGATCTCTGTCCGTCCAATCGCTCAGGTCAGTCAGCCAGTCAGAGACATTTTTAACACCAGGGTTATAGCACACATACTCATTATCATAACCTAATCCCCTTTCTCGGTTTAATATTTTTTATGTTTTACATAGAAACTGTAAAAGAAACCCAGCAATCTTGGGGAGACTGTTTTGACTACCGATTGTTATCTACTTTTATACAGTATTATGGCTGCCTGCAACATTAAATAATTACTATTAATAATGGACAACATTGCTCATTTTAAAGCCATGCAACATTTTCGGGTTATACTTTATTTCGATCGTCACTTTAGACATTCTACTAATTATAAATAACTTTTCAACTACCTCTCATTAGAGTATTAGTATATTATAGTAGACTGTTAGGTTAGGGTTAGGTGTTAGGGTTAGGGTTAGGAGAATAAGTTTACTTGTAGTCGCCAAGTTACTTATAGTCAGTTGAATGTCTGTTGAGGGATCAATAAAATAAAGTGTTAGCAGATATTAAGCTGACAGTCTACTAATACTCTAATGACAGTTAGTTGACATGTAGTTGAAAAGGTACTTATAGTTAGTAGAATGTCTAAAGTGGACTATCGAAATAAAGTGTTAACCATTTTTGCGTTTGAAACACTTATGTTATAACTGCTGGGAAAGAAATGGAGAAGGTTGAAGAATCTCACCTTTGACATTCACTATAAAGTCCTTCTCCTCCTGAAAGCTTGTGGTTTTCACCCGACACAACCAGCGGCCAGCGGCAGATAAAGGGGTTTCCTCCACCCTGAATGTGGACGTTGTCTGATCATTTTCTGTCTGTGTGTCCACTGCCTGAGAAACATCAGAGACTATCAGATTTCTGAGAGATAAACTCATGCTGATTCAAGATTCAAACAGCTTTATTTATCCCCATAGGGCAATTCAGTTTGAATGCTGGAACAGAGTAATGATGATGTCACTGCGAACTCACATGGAGCCTGGATCTGTCGGGTTTGACCAGGGTTATCTCCCCGTGTAGCGGAGCGGGCTGGCCTGACGCGGAGCAGCTGATGGTGTTGGTGGAGCCTGAGTTGAGCTCCATGTCTCTCAGACTGCTCGCGATCACAGGTCTCGTGTCTTTCCAAGAAAACACATGCAGACATGGATTGAGCGCGGGAATCTCCCAGAAACACAGGACAGTTTCGCTCGCTTTCAATTAATATGATTTTCACCTCGTGTCTCGCAGCGATATCCGTGCATGCCTGGACACACACACCCTCTGAAGCGATTGCATTCGCCCCGTTCACACACACATTTCTGTTTACAGTCGGCGCCGTAATAACCAGACGGACAGGCTGAAATCAGAAGACGTGTCCTCAATATACCTGACATGTATTTTAGTCATCATGATACAGAAATATCACTTCATAACAGATTAGGGTTGTAATGACATACATTTCACATTTTATTGCATTAAAATTAAAAAAGAAAATATATATATTTGTACCGTGTTTCTTTTCATTGCACATAGCATTCACTTCAAAACCTCTTCAACAAAACTAGTTCACAGTACTACTATTATTAAAGCTGCAGTCAGCGAGATGTTTTGATCATGTTCACTGAAACCGCTTGAGCCTTCGGCAAAACTCCACCAGTTCATCTGGTCCAATCAGCACAGGGCTGTGTGAGATCAGACCGTCAATCACAGTTCGTACACACACCACACACACACACACACACACTGATGAGCACTAACTCGATGGGAGGGGCTTGTGGCAGTGGGGGAGGGGCATGAGAGTTACAAACATTTCAAATTTTGGCTAAATCCCCTCAATCTGCCGACTGCAGCTTTAACACCATTTAACCAGTAAACTGAGAGATATTAAACAAAACTACATAATGATTAAAGATTTACATAAAGATTTATTATTATTATTTATTATTTATTATTTATTTACATAAAGATTTATAAAACCGTTCGTACGGCAGAACCTGCGCAGAACTCACTTTATAAATCCCAGTCAGCGGGAGATTGTGCGCACATGCATCTCCTCCCCAAAATAACCATATATGGAGATTACAACACCTAGTTTAAATATGCATATCCTCATCTGCATATCATTTGCATATGATCACTCATCCACATGATACCAAGTTTAACGGTACAAGACGTTAGGAAAATATGAAATGCAGAGGTACCGTCACATTATTACAAACATCATTTTTTTAGTAGCCTATACCCTTGCTTGTTTTTGAAATAAATAAATCAAATAGTGTTAAATACATTTCAGAGAAAGTTTTTCTCAGTCTTTTCCACTGGCCAAATAGTATTTTTAATTGATTTATATTTTAATGGAAACAGATATATGTGGTTGTGCATTATTTGCATGAAACACTTTTCTCAGACAATCTGTTATTATCATGATTAGCAATGATCTCACAGCATGCCAGAAGAAAAATATTTAAAAGTAATACATCCACAACAAATAGGTCTATTTCTATTTATTGAATATATTTTTTTTTCTTCTCAGTAATGATTTCATGTAGTTTAAGTGTTTAACTCCATTAATGAGAATGGCATATTTAATCTAAATGTTTATATCAGAAGTAAAACATAGTTTAAACCATTCTCTTATTTATTTAAACTGTTATTGTGAACATGGACTGTATTTATAATGGACTCATAATGAAGATTTATGTGCGTCAGTTTCACCAAACGGTAACGCGTGTGCTGGCGCGGTCATTTAAGAAGGGATGGATGTTTGCTGAAGAAGTGATGAGGTTTGTAAAATTATATTTTAATTATATTTCTTTAGATGTATATTTTTTTTATATTCTCTGTCTAATATTGAGCAAAAAGACATTTAACTCCAGCTCAACATCGGTGTCGCCAAAACACATCTAAAAGAGTGTGTACGCACGGTCAAGAGCATCCTTACGGTGCGCACTTATTTACGCCGAAATTATTTTTTATAAATCCCCATATGTGCGTGGAAAAATGCATATGCATATTTCTATGCCCATTTTGTGCGTACGCAACGTTTATACATCAGGCCCCTGGTGTGTGTTCAACTCACCCTCGCTGCAGTTCAGGCCCTTCCATCCAGACGCGCAGGAGCAGCCGTACGGGTCCCGGAGACAGAAGACCAGCGATCGGCAGAGGCCGTCTTCACAACGCTCCTTACAGCTGGGGCCAAAGCGGCCCTCGCCACACACTGACACGAGAACACACACACACACACATGAGAGAACACACAACACTCCTTACAGCTGGGGCCAAAGCGGCCCTCGCCACACACTGACACGAGAACACACACACATGAGAGAACACACACTCCACACGAGAAACACAAATCTAACCGTAACCCAAATTTAAGAACCTATCCATAAATCCGATGTAAATAATTCTGATTCCCAGAACCGTCATGTTAACATGAGAGCTAAATATGTCCTTTGTAATGAACGGGCCCTGAGTGTTACCGGTCTGACAGGTGGGTCCGTGAAAGCCAGGCGGGCAGATGCATTCTCCCGTCCCGTCGTGACACACGCCTCCATTAGCGCAGGCCGGACACGGGTTCGAGCAACTCACGCCCCATAAACCGGCCCCACAACCTGTTAGAGGAACAGCTGACCGTTACGCACGTTACACAGGAACTTCAATGGACAGGCCAAGCTATTCTAATATGAACATGATACTTTCAACACATTCAGCAAATAGTTTATATTTAAAGCACCTAACTGTGCAAGCGTGTCCTGACAGATGTATTAAAGCTCCTCCCACAAACTCTTAAAGAAACACTTAACCCAAAGCATTCGCCAATAAAGACATTTATAGTGCAACTTACAGTGAGGAGCAGTGTCACAACAATAATAGACGCTCTTCCGGGTGGCAAAAGTCGAAGCGTCCCTATGGCAACACAAGTAAATTGATTGGAGGGAGACACACCGTCGGCAGTAGCCTAATCTACATTTCAACAGTTGATTCAAAAACAGACGTGGTGGAAATTCAGACATAGTTAACATGATCATTAGAGCTTAGATTCTGTGATCTAGAGACGTGCACTCCCAACGCACTAGACTGCGGCGCGTGCGAGCGGTAATGCGAGGTCTGATGGCCGAGTGCGAGCGGTAATGCAGGATTGCGGGAGAATAAAACGATTCGGACTTCCACAAACTAGAAATATCTATGAATAAAACAAATAAAAACTAATACATTTGTATTCATCAGTTGCAGAAAATCAACAATAACAACTAAAACAAAATAGAAATGATTTACATGGCAGAGTTTCTTTTTATAACGTGACTGCAGCGATGTAGCCAATCACAGACACATGTGTTGATTTATTCAACGCAATGGCCAATCAGAAGCATTTACGATGAAGAAGCATTACCTCACCGCTCAAAAGAAAGTAATGGAAATTAACTAAGTTAGTTGAGAACGTAAGTTTTATAACGACCCACGTATTAATAATGGTTGTGTTTAAATCGGACTCAGGCTCATAATTAGAAGAGGACATGCACTTTTGACGACGTCCACTCGCTTTAACCTCGTCACCCACAGGTTCCGCTGGATAGATTTACATTTTTCTGAAGGAAATCGATAAAAAACCTACACCCTTTGCTGTATATCTGGTGGCGTAACCCCAAACACAACATGTTTTCGCCATAGATTCAACTTTGATTAACAACAATGATTTTAACTATGTAACTGCTCAGTTGCCGGCTGGATCTCTTCAGTTAGTCAATAGAAGCCGCTCGCGTTCTGCCACCCGGAAGTATCGCGGTGCCTATTGTTTACAAACATTCTGAAATGCCCTATAAATCTTCATGATAATGACACATTCAATCTCAAATATTTCACAGTCATCGCT
The DNA here is from genome assembly GCA_038021265.1 of Cyprinella venusta. NCBI lineage: Eukaryota > Metazoa > Chordata > Actinopteri > Cypriniformes > Leuciscidae > Cyprinella > Cyprinella venusta. The sequence goes on along the minus strand of CM075865.1, from coordinate 49,249,312 downwards.
TGTAATTTAAATGTCAAGTGTGTATTTTTGCACCATTAGAGAGTGTGTTCAATTATCGTGGCGTTTGTAAGAAAGCATGAACTGAAGGACTTACTCCTGACGATCAGTCGGGTTATTGCTGAGCTGACCGTAGCTTTAGAAATGTAACGGATGAAATATAATCCAGCATTACTTGCTGTTGTATTGATTATTGAGAAATGAATTATGTCCATAATGTCTTCTTTGGGTGATGAGTGTTCAAAATTTCCTGAAAGACAAACAAAAAAGACAACAGCTGCAGTCCCGAGCAGTCGAACCACGAACGCCGAGCCAGTGCGCTGGTGAGATGCGAACGAGCCAGAACTCGGCTCAGCGTTTGTGGTTCGACTGCTCGTTTCCAAAGATGAGTCCTGCCTGTTTTCGTGAAGTGAACTGTCTTTCAAAAATATCTCCTTATTAAACAGTCTGTACACTTACAACCGTTTGCATTTTCAAGAAAACACTACAGAATAGATGCATCTTTTTGTCAACGTTTGACCTATTAAGACTGACACTATTCAATATACTGTATCTACTAAAACATGTTTTAACATTTGCTGCGTGTCCAGCGCTGTCCTGTTTCCTGTCATATCTGTAAAGCTGCTTTCAGACAATCTGTAAAAAGCACTATAGAAATGAAGGTTACTGGACTAACTGGGACTCGTCACTTGCGTATCGTTGTTGGCTTGATTGCTTTTATTGCGCTCCTCATTTGTAGATAAAAAACATCTGCTAAATGATTAAATGTAATTTCTGAAGGAACGTCACAATAAAACAACGCACTGACGTTTGTTCATGAGATTTGTGAATGTTCAGAGTTCCTACCGTTTTTAAAGATGACTATGTCCTCTTGTAAATATGTCTTTGTCGTGAAAGAGAGTTTAACATCTTCACCTTTGTTAACAGTAATAGTCAGAGATTCAGGGTAGAAGTCAGCTGAAGAAAAGGGAAAGAGTTAAGAAAACAACATATGATCAGTTTACCAGTGTATGATGTCTTAGTTCAGGCCAGTGCCATTACAAACAAGTATTTCCTTTCAAAGAAGATCTACTACCTTCATGGAGCATCTTGTAGGTGTAGATTTTACTCCCGTTGGAGTTTTTGTCTTGGCAGTAAAAAGCTCCAAAGGTGTGATTGCGGGAACTCCACGTGACTTTTGCGGCAGAGTGGCGGATCGGGTCCGGTTCAGCGCTCAACACATGAGCGTCCACATTAGGATAGTCTTGGCCCAAACTCAGCGAACTGAAGCCGCCAGAACCGGTCCAGTCACTGCTCACACACAGGAGAGACGGCAGGGTCGCCGAGGACACCACCGGGTCTGGGTTTATCAGAGACACGTCTGAGATGTCAAGAGCGCTGCCTGCAGAAACACGAGTTCAGTCACTGTTTCAGGCCTCACACACAGGGGACAGAAGATCCAAAAACAGCAGTTTATTCCCAAACAAGGGGAATCCAAATCTGTAGTCAGCCAGGCAGGGGTCAACAATCAAAGCAGTCCAAAACAAGAAATAAAACATAAACAGACAAGAAAGAAACCAACCATAGTGCCCATAGTATAAAGAGCAATGACATCTAACAACGACTCCATACACAGACTAACACAGACAGGGAATATCTAACAAGACTAACGATGAACAGCTGAGAACGATGATTACAGAAAACAGCTGAGTGCAGTGAACTGATGAGTGACAGACAGAACTGAAAACCACCAGTACAACTGGAATTAAAAACATTATTACAAGCGTACCGCTTTGAATCGAGCTACGGCAAGCAGAGAGTTTTGAACACTGGTTATGTATTTTCTCAAATATGGATTTTGGATCATTTTTAAAGGGGTGGTTCATTAAAGGTTCACTTTTTTGATTTTCAATAGTGTGTAATGTTGCTGATGGTGCATTAACAGCAAAGTTGCAGCGCTGAAAGTTCAATGTAAGCAGAGATATCGTCTTTTAAAAACCAGGAAGTGTAAACGCCTACAAAAACGACTGGATTGGGACTACAACGGGTTATGGTACGTCACTAACCCGCTCATTTGCATCAACCACTCCCTTCGGAATATGCAGGAAATGGCATGATCATATTTCTGCGGCTCGTCGAGTGAGTTGTGTTCACGCAGCTGACAGGTCTTCTGTGTTTGAGCTTCCCACGGATGCTATACTTCATCAACAATGGATACAATTTATGTTTGATTATATTCCTGAAAGTGACGATGGTAATCTAGCTCTCTGTGCTGCGCATTTTACGGAAGACAGCTTCCAGAATCTCCACGAGTTCAATGCAGCAAGAAACTGTTAATAAACAATGAAGCAGATCCAACTTTAAAACCAGAGGCAGCAGTTGTTGGACCACAACCTGTAAGTAGCCTAAGACTTAATCGTTTTAAATGTATTTGCATGTATAATTCCAGACGTAACGTTAGCCTGTGTTGTATTTATTTATTTATTTATTTTCAAAATGCCAGCGCTGGCTTTATAGCCACTATATGCTACTAGTTATGCTAGTATTTTGTGTCTACGACAAACGCGTACAAACATTATGGACCTGAATTTTGTATAAGTACTAATGTTTTAAACGTATTTTTCATGTATATATGCTTTATGATGTTATTTTCGATTTGATCAAGAACGTAAACTTGCCACCGCTGTTTGTGCTTAACATCAGTAGCCAGTCAGATGCTATTGTGTAAAACAAACATGTATATGGTTAAAAAATATGTCAAATTATCATTCAGAAACGTTTAGTAAGAGCCGTGTGTGGTGTGGGTCTGTTTTACTCGCTTCATCGCGGCTTTCTCGGTCTGATTCTGCCTCAAATTGATACTGCAGTTCGACACCATTATTTACATCTGGACCGGAGCTGGCGTTTCCCAGTAAGGTAATAGGCGTTAACCTTCCGGACAACGTGAGCGACAGTTTAGCCAATCACAACACACCCGCCCAAACGAACCAATCTGAGCCCACGACGTGTTTCTGAGTGTTTTCATAGAATCAGGAAGTGAACCGCTCGTTCAGGGGACAGGGGAGAGCGCGGCTGACGATAAAGGTGAAGTTTATGAAAAAGAAGACTTTTTAAAAAAGAAAAACCACGAATACATGTTATATTGCACCCCGTAAACACAATCATGCAAAGAAAAAGAGGACTAGACCACCCCTTTAACAAACAAAAAAAAAGCTACTAACTACTGCAGCTTTAAAAACAGAGACGATAGCATGGGGTTAAAAATGTCTGCGGTTTGGGAAAATATGGAGTCTATGTATGATTTTAAATTGTATTTCTCTTGTGCATGTACAAATGTCTTCTTCACTCTTTTCTCTCTCACATTCACAGCTGAACGCAGTACAGACACACAGAAGGCAAGGTCAGCGAAACTCACTGCTGACGGTGTTACTCTCGGTGTTGGAAATCGAGTTCTGTCTGAGAAGGGTTTAGAAACCTGCTGTACACCTCGAGTCTCTGTGTGTCTGCAGTTGAGATATTGAATCTGGATTGATTGTTATAAATAAGACTGAAACTAGTTAGGGAAGAATCTGTGAGAGAATGTGTGAGTATGAAGGTGATTTAAACTCTTAAACTCTTTCAACAGGCGGCCAAACACGGCTGTCAAGATGAATAATGACGTCTCTCTTATCTTTGAGTGTAGTAGTACAACACTAGCTTGATGTTATTGTTCTGCTTTAGTGATTAGTGAGGGAACACGAACGTCGAGTCTCTCTTCATCTGACATCACTCTATCCCTCCGCAGACCCCACGGCCGGCTTCGACTCCTCCAACACATGCTGGCGTACCGTAGACCAGTCTAAAGAACTGGAAAAAATATTCTGCATGACATCAGTCTTGACTAGTGATACAACGGGAATGAAACCACATAATGTTGGTTTACCGGAGGAGAACTGAGTCTGGTTTCTCTCAAGGTTTTCCTCTATTCTGTCACTGATGTTTGAGTTTAGTTCATTAGTTGTGGACACGTAATATCCAACAGTGTTATTGATCTGACCGCACTCACACTGCTGTACGAGAACTAACTGAGATTATGATGATGACATCACTGTTTACACTGATCACCAGATCTACTAATTTAATAACGGATGATCTTTCCAACAGAACTGAACCAACACTGAAGCTGAACAACACATGAAATCCATAATTTCCCTTTTTATCTCTGTAAAGCTGCTTTGAAAATCTGTTTGGTATTGATAGCTAAATAAATAAAGGTGAATACTTTATTCTACATATATATGCCTTGTACTTCATCACTGTGTAATATTTAAGGATTAAGGATTAAGCAGCAATGACGTGTATTTCAAATTTTGATCATTTTTATATTACTTCTTTTTGTGCCACAAACAGCATAAATCGGGCAGTTTTCATGTTGATTTTAAAGTATGTTGCTCATTAATGTCTCATGTGTGGGTCAGGCTCACTCTCTTGCTCATTTTACTGGGGATGGGGATATTTTTGCCCAAAGGGCCGTGAGGATTAGTCTTCAGTAAAGATCTGGAGTCAGGGTCAGAACGAACCAATCAACGGCTAAGGGGATTACTGCATTAAACCTACATTAGTCTTATTTATTTAATTAAGCTGGAGCCAGAAAAGTATTAAATCATTGCTGTCCCCTTTCCATTTCCGGAGATTCATGATACAGAAACTTGTAAAGAAACTCAACACAAAAGATTGTTTATTATAATTGGCCATGGGTCATGAGTAGTGCAACAAACAGCCAAAGAGGTATTGGAGGTGGTTACAACACACACACACACACACACACACACACACGCACGCACACACACACACAACAATGAAATTGAATTCAACAAGAAAAATGAATAGACTAAAAGTTTTAGTCAACTACTTTGGCAAAATCTGCTAAATTAAAATGTCAATGTTTAGGTAACACTTTATTTTGATGGTCCCGTTTGAATATTCTGCTGACAGTAAATTTGCAACTACATGTCAACTAACTCTCATTAGAGTATGAGTAGACGGTCTGCTTGATATCTGCTAACTCTTAATTGTGATGCTCCTCCAGCAGACATTTTACTGACTATAAGTATCTCTGTAACTACATGTCAACTTATCCTATCCCTACCAGTCTAATAATACTCAACTAATACTCTACTCATACTCTACTAATACTGTACTAATACTCTACTAATACTCTAGTGAAAGTTAGAGATGTTTGGTGCAACGTTATAGCGAACATCCAAATAAAGTGAAACCAATATTCATATCATCTCACTAACCAAAACAATACATCAATAATCTGAATTTAAACACAATATTACCTCTCTAACTTTCTGTTCTTTACATGTTTCATGTGCTGTAATATTTTGAAAACATGATATCAGAAGTTTGGGCTATTATGAAATGGGATCTGTTTCATCTTTCTGATCAGAGCCACCAATACAACAAACACAGACGAAGCACAAACCCCTGGAGCCCCATAGATCAGAGAGTGAAGGAAGCCCAGCCTTACCTGTGAGTAAGCAGCCAATCAGACACAGCGTGACGGAGGTCAGGTGACTCATGGTCCCGGCGAGGCCCATCCGACCAGCTGGAGCGCATCCACAGAGAAGAGCGTCCAGTCCCGGAGACCGAGTGTCTGTCAGAGACTGCCGTCCGCACACATCCCTCGATCCTGACTCAAATGAACTCTCCCTTTCTTTTCCTCGGCGTCTCCACCCCTCTCTCTCTCTGTTCGGGCGCAGGGAGTTGGAGTTCCTTTTCCTGTTTCCTCTCTGTGTGCTGAGGATGGGAAAGGCCACCGCTTTAACAATCGCGTGTCATTAATTGCGGCTCCTGAAGGGAGGCTCCCACTCTGAGACGAGAGAGATCCTCCGCCCGCAGCCCTTCCTGAGAGAGTAAATCAAACCTCCTAATCTGGCATTTCATACATACACCTCTTCATTGTGCTGATTTAGTTCACGACCAACTAAACATGTGTGTGTGTTTCACTTTGGGATTCATTTGAAAGTGTATTTATTTGAAACCTCTATGTGTTTATTTGTTCAGCTGAACACAAAGGAAGAATGTTTTAATCAAACAGATCTCATTCCCCATTGACTACCACAGTATGTATTTGTTCCTATATGCTAGTCAATGGGGAGTGAGATCTGTTTGATTAAAACATTCTTCCAAATATCTTCCTTTGTGTTCAGCAGAACAAATAAACACATAGAGGTTTGGAACAACGTGAGGGTGAGGAAATTATGAAAGAATTTTCATTTTTGGGTGAACTATCCCTTTAAGACGAGGTCGGTGAGGATGGGAAAAATCGTACATTTCTTTTATATGGGCTGTGGCACTAATTTAAAAAAATAGCTTGCAGCAAACTATAGAAAAAAAGAACTATGAACTAGTTAATTTTTTGGAACCGTGAACATAGATCAAAATTGTGAAGTATCAACTATGAACTGAACTAGTTCGTTTGCAAATTTGTGAACTGAGCTTTGAACTAGTTCATGTATACTTTCCCAACACTGGCCGTCAGGCTGATGAAGACTCATGATCACCCTGTCAGGGGCTGTTTAGAGAGAACAACCGGCTGGATGTACATTATTCCTTTCACATTTACTTGACCTAGTAAGAACTCTAGCGGCTGCATTTTGGACTAATTGTTTGTTTTTTTTATTGAGGATGAAGGACAACAGCTTGTGATGGTGCAATAAGTACCTCAGTCTTATCTGAATTTAATAAAGAAAATTTCAGGTTATCCAATATTTTATATCCCAAACACACTCTGTAAACTTTGATAATTTAGAGATTTAATCTGGCCGTGATGAAATATACAATTAAGTGTAAAATAATAAGAGGATCATTGGTATAACAGTGGAAACTAATTCCATGTTTTCTTATAATATTACCAAGTGGTAGTGCATATATTGAAGATAGCAGAGGGCCTAACACAGATCCTTGCAGCACTCCATATATGACATTATCTTAGATTTTATTCCATTTAAACAAAATAGTAACGGTCAGATAGGTACGATCTAAACCACCTTGCCTATTCAAGAATACCAGTGTGATTTTGTAGTCGATCTGAGGGTATTTTATGAAGTATAGTGTTGAAAACAAGTACAACTAATATTGAGATACAGCCTTTGTCAGGGCAGCTGTCTTTTACTTTCGTTTTGTATTTGTTTTTTTTTTATGTTATTAAATATTGTTGAACTGTTCGCCGGTTCTATGCAATATAATTAGTCCTAGTTTATGATTAAAACGATGTTTTGGTTGAGTGACATTTTGCTTGACCCCAAAGAAGTTTATTACATCTGTAAACATAACCCCTAACGCACCCTTTTGATTATCTAAGTGAATGTTAAAATCTCCAAAAATGAACGCTGTGTCGATGTTTTTTGAGAGAAAAACTGCAAACTCTTTTAGGAAATCAGCATACGGCCCTGGAGGTCTGTATACGGTGGCAAAAGCATAAGATAGCAGGGATTATTTCTTATATCTGAGAGAGTAACATTCAGCTAACCTGACTCCGCCAGATGGATTTGCTCCGCATATCTGGAAACCTTCCGTTGAAGTAATTTTGGTAAGGGGCGAAAATACTGGTTAGCTGATTGGTCTATGTTGGTGATAGACGGGCCAAATCAACCAATCAGATCAACGAAGCATATGACGTACCGTAACTCTTGCCGAAACCAGTCGGGAGAAGAGCAAAAAACATCTTTTCCTCTGAGAAAAGCCTCCAGAGCAGTGTTTTGCTCTTCTTTCAGTGAAGAAATACTCTGTAATTCCGATAAAACTTGCTCGATAGCCACGCTGATGCTAGTTTCATCCGCTGAAGCCGCCGTGTTCTTCAGACTGAACTGTCGCGCTTCTCGTTGCGTCACGCATCAAAGCCAACGCTGATTGGACGTTCGTTTGGTGAACTGCTCGAGAGCCTTATAGCCGCCTTTCCACTGCACACGACATTCGCATACGATTGTCGTATTTCGCCCCCTAGTGTCAGTCGCACGGAACTTTGAAATTGGTCGTGAAGCAACCGTTACCCTTGGATATTCACGATGGTAAAATTAATGATTTTAATGAATGTAATGCATATCTACACAAAACAAATGACCCTCAATACATCTCAAATAAAAACATAGTAGATTTTATAGAGCTAATCAATATAAATATTGATTTAATAATTATAAAATATTTTTTTCTGCTATAGTTAATTATAACCAATATTTTACAAGAAGAGCGTTTACAGAAAAATATTAAAGAGTTAAAATATTTGTAATTCTAGCCTTTTTTTTAATTCAGAAATTGTATTACAAAAGTGCACTGCAAACAGGCACCTCTTAAACATCTGGATCATATCCAATAATGTACAATTTCAACACGTAGATTAATTCTTGCATAAACACACTAAAGAGGGAAAGAAGAGAAAGACAAAAAAAAAAGAAAGAAAGAAAAAAAAAAGCAAACAGATTCTAATCATCAATGTACATGAAAGATCTCATCATATTTCTTCAGAAAAGAAAGACATTTTCTATTATCAATTTTCCTAAGAGATTTGATTAGATAATTTACTTCACATAAAAATTCATTAAAAATTGGAATTTTCATGAGAAATCTCTGCTTGTGAAAGTAAAATTTTGCCACAATTATCAAGAAGTTGACAGTAGATTCTAAGGACTTGTTTGGACATTCAAAATGACAGATGATATCCTTGATGCAAAGACTACCATTCATATTAACTTTAGAAAAACAATAAGAACCCAAATCATTCCAAAAACTTGATGAAACATTACAAAAAAAAAAACAAATGACAGATGTCTTCAATTTCAGTATTACAGAAGGTGCATACATCAGCTACATCACAGTATTTATAACAGTGCGTTACACGGGTATATATTATGCAGAATTTTAAAATGCACTTCTCGCATTTTATTGGGTATGCAATATTTAAATGGTAGTAACCATGTTTTCCTCCATTGAATGTTATCAATTATAGAACTCCAAAAGAATTTCCCTTTTGGAGTAAATAAATTCCTAGAGTGAGAGAGTTGACAAATAAATTTATTATTACAATATTTGCTTAAAATCGAAACACCTCCCAAATATAGCAAGGGTAGATTTTTTGAAGATGACTCATAGGTAAGGGAAGCATTCATTAGAGTTATTAAACCACTTGGAATTGCCTTTATAATAGAGTTGAATTCTTTAAATGGGACTTTAAAAGGAAATTGGTAGATATTCATAAAACTCTCATAAGATAACAGATTCCCATTTGAGTTGAATAGATCAGCAATAAAACTATGTTTTTACTAAACCATTTATCATTAAAGATTGATTTATTCCTGATTTTAATATCCGAATTATTCCATAAGATGGTTTTATGGGGGGGGAAATTGTGATTGTAAATCAATTTCCAGGCTAACAGTGCTTGTTGGTGAAATTTTGCCAATTTAATCGGTAATTTGCCAGTGGAATAATTAATTTGTAATTCTAGCCTCGCGCTCATAGTTTGTATTAGAATACATCACATCCGGTTGCCCGGTCGCATACGGTTTAGCCGCAGAAGTTCAGATATTTCAACGGATCCAAAGCTCAAATCGGATCCGAATTTTCCGCAGACGCATATGATCGGAACTCCCCGCAGCTCCCGTACGACTCTCCACTGGAAATGAATGACTTCCGGTACGACGGCGGTCGTTTGTCGTGTGCAGTGGAAAGGCGGCTTAAGTCCCTCCCCTTCCGTTCGGCCACCAAGGGACCTTATTTTGATCTGGTTTGAATTGTGCCCTGATTTACACATTTGATGTTTGTCAATTTAAAAGATACATTTTACATTTTAAAGTAAAGAAAGTCGCAGTTTGATGTAAAAGCGTTGAGGTATAAGACTGTGAAAATACGTAATTACAAAGACTACAAACCCCAAAGGCGCACATTTTCTCTCAATGACTGAAGCTAACTTTACTGAGGCTGTCTGTCATTGTTTCTACAGTCTTACGTTATAATCGTAACGTTACGCCGTCCTACCTGAGTGTTTTGAACCAGACTGCACACACACGAGCAGCGGATCTCGTTTCTCTTCCCGGGAGATGTAGTTCACAGAGCGATTTTCACATAAAACTAAATGTTACTCTTCTGTTGTATGACAAACTGCGACGTTTTTGACTTTGAGAATCATCTTTTAAATTGACAAACATCATATGTGTAATTGAGGGCACAGTTCAGACGGAATAAAAAGATAAGTTGTCTTTCCCCATTGACTTCCATTCATATTTTTTCCGAAATAAGGTCCCATGAGCCGGAAGCGAAGGGGCGGGACTTAGGCTCTCTATTTTCTTTAACGGAAAGTATCCAGAGATCAGGATGGTCTCACGAGGCTAACATTTAGCACAATCACTTCAAATTAATTAAACCCCTGTTCTTTTTCTGAAAAACATATTTATGTACAATTAATGTGGAATACTTAATTGCAATCAATGTACAATTAATGCAATGTGTTTTTAAAGAGTTTATTAACTCCAAATCTTATGCAGTTTTGCAAATTCAAATTGGCAACTTCATTGTTAATTGACAAGCAAATGAATTAGCGACAAGCAAATGTACAAAGCCCCTGTTTTTGATTAGTTGCCTAGAGTTGTCAATTCACGTCATCTTCATTTATATAGCTCTTTTAACAGTATAGATTGTTGATAAGCTTTACAGTGATAAAAGGAAATGAAAGTAACAGAGATTGTAGAATAAAGTTATTGTTAAAGTTATTGATCCGGCAGACTGTGGTAAACCTGTTATGTGTGTGCTAGGTCAAAGAGATGTGCTTTTTCGTCAAGATTTAAACTGACAGAGTGTGTCTGCTTCCCAGACAATGTTAGGAAGAGTTCTCCAAAGTTTTGGGGCTGGATCTCCCGCCAACAGTCGATTTTGATATTCTAGTTATTGTCAGAGATCTCAATAGACTCTCAGATAAAGAACACTCTACTGTTTAAAGAGCTTATTCAAAAACAGATATTAAAATACTGAATATAAGAACAATTCAGTGCATACATTTACATACCAGACCACCCCCCCCCCCAAACACATTCTTGTTTAGATTAGTTTGGACAACAATCCCACCATCAAAAAAATCTTAATGAAAAAGTGTGGCCTCTTCTGCTGGTGTACAATGGGCTTCAAGCACAGCTGCTCTACTTCCTCAACTTCAGCCTGCTCCTTGTTTCCTGTCTGCCATTATTGGACAAACTGATTAATTCAGGTGTGCCTGACCTGAGTAGTCACGGCAACAATAATCAGACTCACCTGAATTAATCAGGTTTGCTCAATAATGGCAGACAGGAAACGGATCTGGCTGAAGTTCAGGAAGTAGAGCAGCTGTGTATAAAGCCCAAGGCTGATAGTGTCCAGCTAACTCGCACTGGTGTATCTTTCATTCTTCTCTTGTAATGTCGATTTCAATAAAAACATTTTTAATAAAAATACTTCATTACTGTTTTTTTTTTCTAAACTCATTAAATAGATACTCCGTCAGGATTTTTCCATCTTGACTGGAAAATTTTTCTCATTTTTTGTTTTTGCTCATTAACATTAGCACACACAATCCATGCTTTAATTATTGCCCTTCCCTGATCTAGTGTCTCATTGTTTATTCAAAAATATCTCATGAATATGACAAGATAAATGTTTAAATACTGTAGTAATTAGTAAGCTCTTGCTCTTGCCACTTACCCACACGTGGAAGGAAGAACACACTCACACTCACAGCAGGACTGAGGCAGTCACAGCTCCAGGAGCGCATGTATACAGGAGAGGTTAGTTTCTTTCCTTTGTGTGTGTGAGTGAATCAGTTATTTACTCTAACAAGGGTTTTAATAGTACAGATCACACACTCCCCTGTGCATTCAGTCCTCTTATCAGTGTGTAACAGTGAGCGGTGTGTGTTCAGTGATAGGAAACTCAAAACTGACATGCAAGCACTGAGGAAATAAATGAGGATAAAGGAGATTCTTCAGGCTGTACGAGGTCAGAAACTGGAGCAGGGAGGACTTCCTCTCTGAGGCCACACACCCAGACCGGCTCAGACCAGACCAGAACGAGCTCTGAGCCAGACCAGATCAGACCACACCAGGCTCAGACCCAGAACTGACCAGACCAGACCGGCTCAGACCAGATCAGACCACACCAGGCTCAGCCCCAGACCTGACCGGCTCAGACCAGATCAGACCACACCAGGCTCAGCCCCAGAACTGACCAGACCAGACCGGCTCAGACCAGATCAGACCGGCTCAGACCAGACCATTTACATTCATTCATTTAGCAGTTGCTTTTATCCAAAGCGACTAACTAATGAGAACAGTAGAAGCAGTTAAACTAACAGTAGGACAACAATATGCAAATGCTATGACCCTTCTCAGTTTCATCCAGATCAGACCAGACTGGGTTCAGACCCAGAACTGACCAGGCGTGAATGGGCTCAGGCTAGGGTCGCACAGAGGCTGCTGTAGACTATCATACATGTTTGAAGTGTGATGATTGCTGTAAACTGGGTAAACCTCAGTCTGAATCAACTAAACCAGTGCCTCTCTAACCTGTCCTGGAGGAACATTCTGGATCCCTTCTTATGAACACAGCGGATGATGAACATGGTGCGGTGACGGGTCCATCTCTGCACTAAACTGTGATAAACATATACTCTATATATATGACTGTACTTGTAGAACATACTGTAACACACTGGGACTTTCAACACTCTCCCAGTTCTTCCATATTTTCCTTTCAAAAACATTCACACTATTCCAACATCACTCAGTTTTTAACTCTTTCCATGCCATTAAAAAAAGGTGCCAGCCACCGCCAGCATTTTTGATACATTTTTCTAAAATTGTCCTTTTGTCAAAGATGTTGTCTTGATAGGATTCAAGATTTATCCTCGTGGGGACAACTGGAGCCCATAATGCAGATTAAAGCCGTATACACACTCACACTCAAACCCACACACTCACATGCACTCTCTCACACACACTCACATGCACTCTCTCACACACACTCACAGACACAGAGTTGGTGCAGTGATGCTCACGATGAACAAGATGTTCAAAAGCAGGTTTTTTACTGTAGAGAAACAATCAGATTAATAACACACGACAATCAAACAGTAATCTTCAGAACGCTGAACAGGGTCAGTTTCAGCACAGGGTCAGGTTCAGGGTCAGTTTCAGGGTCAGTTTCAGGGTCCTCTTGGGCGCAGGGTCAGGTTCTCGTGCCCTGTAGGGTCTCCACCAGAATCTTGTTGTACTCCTGCAGATGTTTGTTGACCGTCTTCACCACCGGCCGGTAATCGCTCTCGACTGCTTTGGAGGCGATGACTGTATAATAGAGTTAGGGATCATGAGACGTCACCTGTATCTACACTTCTGATCAAAAACACATTATAAAAGGATACATTCTTTCATCACAAAGTTGTTCTGCTCCAGATGTTGCCATTTCCTCTCCATATTGGTGAGCTGCAGAGAGAACAGTCCCATTGGAGAGCAAATTCAAAAACACAATCCCAGAAAGTGTGGTTCCCGTTTACTCTTTGTTGTGTTGTGCTCTTGACCCATCAGGAGCATCTCTTTCTGCTCTGGACCCTAACCCAACCCAAGTCAACCTAACTTAACCCAAATGTATCTTTATAGCGCTTTATATCCAGCGGTGTTGTTGATGTGACCGCACTGACGCTGCTGTACGAGAACTGAACCGATGATGACATCACTGTTCTCCAGATCTACTTTATAGAGGAAATGAACTAATTTACTAACTGATGATCTTTATAACAGAACTGAATCAACACTGAACTGAGTTGAGTTTGAAAGCCATCCTCTGTCTATTATCTCTGTAAAGCTATTTGAATCAATCTGTGTTGTATAAAGTAGAAATAAAGGCTTGATTAGACACAGATTTTCAAAGCTGCTTTACACCGTCAAACTGTTGGATGCACAGTATATAATGCCTTTATAAAGCTTTATATGAAGCTACTGTGAAACAATGTGCATTGTGAAAAGTGCTATAACGTACAAGAAACTTTTTCATCATGAAGATATACGTAACAAAGTTTCGGGAGGAGCATGTTCAGGTCCTCAACCAATCAGCAGAAGCGGAGCCGGTCTCCCTCAGTCAGTTTCCCAGCATTCCTCCACTAATCTTTCATTTCATGTTCATGTGAACTTGTGAATTTTTTGCAAGCTTATGCATTACAATTTCTAGTTTTATATTTACCGTAGCCTCGTCTGTGGCGGCAGAGAACGACACGAGATGGCCTGTGCTAAGTTTACTGGTTTCTCATGTGCACACAATAGTCTGTATATATTTTATTTTTGTAAAGGTCCTGTTAGCGGCTCTGTACTACACCGATCATAAGAAGAACACAAACACACTTATAACACGCCACAATCATTCAGATGTGTTTGACAATCACTAAAGAGTCGCTTTACAACTGCCATGAAAACACACTTCTTGAAGATAAATTAATTTTCATTCAATTATCTTAAATTCATTAGTTTTTCCATTATAGAAAACTAAATAGGGGCAATGGTCTGGAAATGCAAATAGTTCTCCATACTCTGCTTTATTTTCCAAACTGTGTAGGAACCCCGTGTAGAGCGCTATAGAAATAAATGAAGCTGATTTGACTTGCTAACTCTTGCTATGAAAGTGCATTATGGGAGACAGTGAGGAGAAGGCATTCCCTGTGTTTCTGATGTGTGTGTTAGCCATTTTTTACCCTCATGACACCCAGGCCTTGGAGTGTGTGTGTGTGTGTGTGTGTGTGTGTGGCTCCTCACCTCCACATGCGTCTCGTTGTCCTGCAGCTGCTGTTTGAGACTCTCGTACTCCTCGTTCATGCGGTGGATCGTCTTCCTGATGGTGTCCTTCCTCTGAGTGAGCGTCAGCCGCTCCTCCTGCAGTCTCTGATGGACACAGTGGCACCGCGTTCACTATGAGCCTGATCATACTCATTTATCCAGCAGAAACTGTGTGATATATCATATGACTTTATTCAGGACTCTAAATGAAAGGTCCATAGTACAAAAAACAAGATATAACCACCGCATCTTTAGGAACTATATCCAGCTTTACACTGACAAACCACTGCTGCATTTTTCCTCAGAGAGGTTGATTAATATTGTGCTGATATTAGAGTCAGATGAAGCTGAGAGGATCTGATTCAGTCTCAAAGTATTCATCCATTCCTCAACACAGAGAGCGCAGTGATCAGCAGTGTGTGTGTGTGTGTGTGTGTGTGTGTGTGTGTGTGTGTGTGTGCGGTGTGCCGGCACCTTCTTGCGCTGCTCTCCGGCCGCGGTGAGGGCCTGCAGGTCCCGGTACGTGAGCAGATCTCTCTTCATGAGCTCCAGCTGATCTCTCAGAGTCTGCAGGTCTGAGCTCACCTTACTCTCCAGAGTCTCCACCTTCAGCAGGTCCAGCTGCAGACGCTCACTCTCTGCAGGACACACACACACACACACACACAGCATCAGCACTGCGGTTATAAAACCTGTGTGGAGCCGCTGTCTCTCCTACAGGTGTCACCAACACACACACACACACACACACACACACAGCTTCACCCCTCAGGTGTTCTGTTAAAGTGAAGATCTTTGTGAAGCGCACATGCACGTGTGTAACTACCGTCTGCTGCTCGTGACCCCACAGCCTGTGAGCAGGAAGGGTTAGGGTTCAGAGGTCAACAATCACAGGCAGATCTGGCCAATCCGTGACAGAGATTGATGACACACTCAAATCTGCCATCCTGCGACGGGGATGAAGAAACACTGACACTGATCTGTCCCCGGGGACGCTGAGCTCTGATGTGTGTGTGTGTGTGTGTGTGTGTGTGTGTGTGTGGGGCCATGAGAGCGTCAGAGGGGGGCATGTACAGGAAGGAAGTGGAAGAGGGCCGCTTCCCTCTGATAGGCAGAAGTGTTTGGAGAGAGACTGTGTGTGTGTGTGTGTGTGTGTGAGGGAGGGAGACTGTGTGTGTGTGTGTGTGTGTGAGGGAGAGAGACTGTGTGTGTGTGTGTGTGTGTGTGTGAGGGAGAGAGACTGTGTGTGTGTGTGTGTGTGTGTGTGTGTGTGGGAGAGAGACTGTGTGTGTGTGTGTGTGTGTGTGTGTGAGGGAGGGAGACTGTGTGTGTGGTGTGTGTGTGGTGTGTGTGTGTGTGTGGGAGAGAGACTGTGTGTGTGTGTGGGGAGCACTCAAAAAACCCCGTCAGCACTTCTGAGCATTCTGGACTACTTCCTTCTCTAGGGGTCCACACACATATAGAGTATGTATATGTGTGTGTGTGTCTCTCTCTCTCTCTCTCTCTCTCTCTCTCTCTCTCTCTCTCTCTCTCTCTCTCTCTCTCTCTCTCACCTCACACACACACAGCTAATGCCGGCCTGTGTTTCTGCATGACCGTGAAAGTGAAATATCACAAGATCAACAAACAGGGGAGAGACAAATAATGTCCGTGCGCCACAGTCCTCAACGGCTCTGAGGAGATCAGACACTGATGGGGAATTAGAGGAGACTCACACAAAAGAAGGAAAGACCCTTCACTGGGCAGCAGATACACATCAGAAGAGGAGAGAGAGAGAGACAGAGAGAGAGAGAGAGAGAGAGAGAGAGAGAGAGAGAGACAGACAGAGAGAGAGAGAGACAGAACTCCGCACCAAACATGAACGTATAAATCTAAAACAAATAAAACGAATTCTGTTTGGACACCTGACGAGTCTGCTGAACCCTCAATCGTCCATCTTAGGCCCCGTTTACACTGTATGTTCAAGTGACCCAAATCTGATTTTTTCATTCATGTGGCTCAGATCATGTGACCGGTGAACGTGTAAGCAGGAAAAACCCCACGGATTCTGATTCTCTCAGATCGGATTCAGGTCTCACTCATATGTGCTAATAAATCGGATATGAATCAGATCTGTGCATTTGCGTGTGTCATGTGAGCAGACATATCGGATGGATGGAAGGACACACACAGTGGAGCGATGTGGAGGTTTCATTTCTTTTGAGTGCTTGGGGTGAAGAGGCAGCGCAGGCAGAAACGCAGGATTGTTCCAGAAATAAATCTGTGTTTGAAGACATTTGACGAGATATAGAGAAGCACGGTTTTCAGCACTCATGGCTACTACTGTCAGACACTTTTACAACAGACTGCAGTTCTTGAAACAAAGTTACTTGCGGGACGCCAAACCACACAGAACACACCACAGAGCCTCATCACGGACGCCCTCAGCCGAGAGTCCATCAATCTAGAGCTCCTCCACCGGCTGTACTGAGTGGAGAGTTTTTTTTAGACTGACTTTTTAAAATATTACAAAATAACAAAACATCGAATAATTTTATTCGCAACTGAATCCATTGCATTTCATGCTGTTTTACTTCTGTCTACGGGTCCGAAAGTCTACATTTGGTAGTTTCAGCAGTGTATAGTGTAAATGCAAAAATCACATGATCACAACACATGAAGCAGTAAACTGGAACCGGGCTGTATCCAGATCAGACGGAGGACCTGACCCTAGACACAGACAACGGATGATATAGTCACCCGGCTTCACTACTCGTCTGAGACACACACACACACACGCTCTTATCCCGACTCATTCAGCAGGAAATATGTCAATGAGAAACTTTTATTCCCAAATATCAGACCCAAGAAAATCTGACAGAAGATGTGTGTTTCAGATCCTGTCTGACAGAAAGCTGAATGAAAACCATGAGCACATCATAATCCACACCCAAACACCTGACACCTGAGATCACTACTCTTACACCAGAGGATGACATCACTACACACTCGGACACACCAGTCCACAGGCTCAGGGAAACTAATCACCATTATTTATTTATTTCTGAATTTTATTCATTCGTGTGAAACTCTTTGTTTATTTGTGAATCTCCATCTATTTATTTAGCTCCAGACTGATGACCTAACCTGCATATCCAGGTAAACACACACGGCTGACCTGAGGACAGTCCTCTGGCGGTGCTGTGGGACTTCTGCATCTCCGTCTCCTTGAAGCTCAGATCGTCCTGCATGGACCGAAGCTCCTGCGCCGTGACGGCCGACAGCTGATGAAGACGACTGATGTTCTGGGAAACACCACACACTCGCTGTCATGACTAAATCGAGCATGTTACAGGTGTGTGTGTGTGTGTGTGTGTGTACCCTGCTGGAGTGCTCCAGTAAAGCCACGACACTGCTCTGAGAGTCTCTGATCAGCTGCTGCTCCTGACTCTTATTCTCCTCAAACGTGTTTAAATACGCTGTCAAAACACACAAGATCATCATCATCTAATGATCAACATCTAATGATGTGTGTGTGTGTGTGTGACTCACAGTCCATCTCCTCCTCTCTCTTCTGCAGCTCCTTGTACTTCAGCGTTCGCTCCCCTGTGCCGACGGTAAACATGAGTTAGGCTCTACTGTAGTGGTGCATTAAAGGGTTGCTCTATAAAACAAGCTGTAACTGAGAATCCAAACAGTCCAAATATACCAGAGCAACTGAAAATAATACACACAACAATAATAATTATTATTATTACTACATGACACCACACACACATTTACACCAACAAAGCCTATTCGGTGTTCAGAAACATCCTTCTGAGACAGTATTATTATTATAACTACTAAATACTGAAGTCTCAGTTTGAACTATCATATCTGGAGATTTCTATGAGCAAAAATGCTGTTGTCCTGAATATCAGAAAAATGTTGGTTGTTAAATAGGTTTACATTGAAATGATGAAGTCCAGTCTTCTACTATTTCCCCTTCCTCATCCCTCTCTCTCTAAATCACCAGTCTATGATCATCCCAAATTAAATGCATGTCCATATTTCGAGAACAGCACCTTGATGTTCCTCCATGTCAGCATCTAGCTGCCGCATCTCTTCGGTGAGATTGCTAATTTTCTCACGTACCTCTGACAGTCTGCATGAACACAGGATATTCATTTTTTCATGCATTAATCATAAGACACACAGAGTATAAGTAAATACAATATTTGCATACAAACACCATAATGACTGAAGCATTGTGGATCTACAAACCAACTGAACATTCAAGGTTGACCAAAACAAACATGCAAATGCTTTATAAATACATACTGCCGCTCCATGCTGGCTATTTCCTGGTTGTTTTCTTTCACCTAAAAGCACCAACAGAACAGTCATGTTCACGTCCGTTGAAATCTCTGAATGTAATGAAATCTAATAGTTGAGAGACCTGTTTAAAGAGGCGTTCCCTCTCCTCTTGCGGAGAGCCCATGTCCCGGTCTTCAGTCAGCAGGGCGTCTCTGCGGTTCTCCAGATCCAGAAGCTTCTCGTGGAGCAGGACTGCCTCCTGTTTAGCCTGAGAGTGAACCAGATCCTGCAAACACAGCAGAGAGAGAGAACCAGATCTACCTTGATGATCCATCTTCTGAATCTCTTAAGAAGGTCTGGCACGAGCAGAGGAAAGAAACGCAATGGACTCTGCAGCAAATACAGAATCAGTGGTGGACGTCGAAGGCTCATCAGATTCAATCTTTAGCAGACAAGCATGATATGCATCACTTTTATAATGCAGTGAAGACCATTTATGGCCCCAGATATTACTCTGTCTGCCCCTTGAGATCAGCTGATGAACTAAATCTCAGACATTGTTTAAAGATGGGGGGAACATTTCCATGCCTTATTAAACCAAAAGACATTAGTTGATCTCACAGTGTTACAGGAACTACCAACTTTACCACACTCCCGAAGGAAGGGTTAACCCTAACCCTAACCCTGGACCTGACTGAGTTCCTGCTGAGAAAATCTACTGCCAGAACCCCACAGTGGAATCAGAGCAGGATGAAGTACAGCGGACATGATGTTTAGTTGTAGGAGAAATGCCACGAGCAACATAACTTGTTCATTGCTTTTGTGGATCTTTCCAAGGCTTTTGATACTGTACATCGTGACCTTTTGATACTGTACATCGTGATTGCTCATTTGAAAATCGTGTGTCTGGAATCTGTAAAAACGCATTTTTCCATCTTAAAAATATATTTCATATTCAACAATATTATTCAATCAATCAAAACTTTCTTCAGAAGTGTGTGATGAAGCCCACCACATCCCTGAAACTAGTGCAGTGAATCGCGAGCTCTGGCAGAAACTGTCATAATGGAGTACAAATTTATGAAGACAGGAGAACTGAACATCGCCCATCTAGTAGACCTCAGAGGGAGCGGGCCGTGCTCGTTTCTGCCCCTCAAGACAAGCAGGAGAAACGGTTAATTACCCTGTGTGTAGAAGACAGTGTGTGTCCCGTATCTATACAGTCAAAGAACACACACATTATAGGAGAAGTCATCATCGATGACTGGATGGACGACCCAGAAGTGTGTGTGTGTGTGTGTGTGTGTGTGTGTGTGTGTCTCCACTCACCGCCTCAAACGTCTCCTTTCGACTCATCAGAGCGTCCAGTTCCTCCTGATGGGAGTTCAGCTCCTGGAAGTTACGGCACATCCGTCATGTCAGTAAACTTCTGATCACCCGCATCAATCATTTCTAGACTTTTTTTAATTTAAAGTGTGGAGTTGGCAGTGAAGCTTACTGAAGCTATTTCCCCACTAAACTACACTTCATGTAGACATGCTTCACTTATTTTAGTTTTCAGTATTTACATCAGTTTGGTAAACTCTATGGCAGGGGTTCTCAACTCCAGTCCTCCTGACCCACTGCTCTGCATATGGTGTATGTGTCCCTTATTTAACACACCTGACTCAGATCCTCATTTCGCTAGGATAGACATAGAGCTGAGTATCTGTATCAGGTGTGTTAAATAAGGGACACATACGTACACCGTATGCAGAGCAGTGGGTCACGAGGACTGGAGTTGAGAACCCCTGCACTATGGCATTCAAGCTATATGTTATTTTTCCAGTTCTTGTGTTGCTGGGAATCAAACCCTTGACGTTGGTGTTAACACTTTCTGGTCTGTAACAGGCCATTCTTGCCCCTTTAAATTCATTTCCAGGGGCATTCATACCATTATAAGAGCAAGTTTTTCTAATCTTATTAAATGTATGCATCATCTTTTGTCAATTTCCTAAATTAAAATTTGTTTTTAAATGTTAATTTAAATAGTAAATTCAGCTAGAACAATAAGACACAACCAGACTGTTACCAATCAAATAAAAACCCATCTTTGCAGTGCAGAAGCTGAAGTAGTGTTAGACACATCTACACAGACTGCTCATGGGGATATAATGTTATATTAATATCTTAAATATTTTAAGATTTTGGCAGCAAGTCTTAATGTGCGAGTCATTCTTTCAATCGTTCAAAACGCAGATTCATTCAAGAATGACCGTTGCTTGGAGATGTGCAACAGTTCTGGTGTGGCTTTGTCTGAAACTATTTTCAGCATATAGAGCAAAAACAGTTCAGTATCCCATTTACAATCATGCAATACTCTGAGAAACAGGAGTCGAGTCTACTCGTGTGATGTTGGTAACTATAGATCAGATAATCAGATAAAGATTAAACTGTTGGCGCTCTAGTGGTTAATAAACATGCATGGATCTTGAGGAAGAACAACATAGCCAGATCTACTTCTCTGTGTCCCCCTGCGGATACTGGACCCGGACCAGGCTGAACTGGTCCCAGTATAAATGCAACTGCTGCTTAGAGTAGATGCTTTCTGGGAGTTGTACTTTTGATTAGGCATGAATTATTGGCCAGTTCACACAGAACACGTTTGCCCATTCCACTGCTTTTCCATTACTTTTGCCTAATGCGCTCTAGATCGGGTTGTTATTTTGGCTCGCAGTGACCCGTATATGATACGTCAGGCCTGTTCCTGTAATCCTGCTGATTAGCTCATGACACTGACCTGTAGCAGCTCTTCATTGGTGGTCTTCCTCTCAGAGTATTTGGCCTGTTTCTCCGCACTCATCTTCTTGACGATGTCTTGGGCCGCCTGTTTCTCCTGGACTATATTATCCTCCACGGCGCGGATCAGATCCTCTTTCCTGACAGAGAGAAAGTTAAAGTTATTATTTTACATTCCAATCACACACTGTTCTTCTTCAGGCCAGAGGAATTTACTGCTTTATACAGGAAATTAACTAATTGAATAACTGATGATGTTTACATTGGAACTGAATCAACACTGAAGTGACTTGAGTTCGAAGGCCATGATCCGCCTATTATCTCAGTAAAGCTGCTCTGGAACGGTCAGTACAGTATTGTAGAACTGATTCCTCTCCGCATTCGCTCGCCTGTGGACGGTTTGGATTGGACACGAGTCTCGGAGAGTGTTCCCATAAACACAGGCCGCTTCGTTTTGATAGAAAGGAAAAAAAGAAAAGGATGTGCATCGATATTTGATACGTGCATTCTGTCTTTAAATCCCTGCTGGTGTCTATATTGAATGTTATTATTGTTAATCAAACACAGTTTCACAAAGATTATATTTTTATTTAATACATATAGTGAACAGTGTTATTTTAATTATTACATCTCTGTACCTGAAATGAATACTACTGTTAGACAATATTTTATTTGGAATATTAATTTGTAATTTGTGTCTTTGTTCTTATTTTATACAGACTCTTCTACGCCTTTAATAATGTTTAGGCTAGTAGTTTTCTCTGTGGGTCAGAGTGAGGATTAAGTGAGGAAAATGAATGGAAAGCAAAGTTACACATTTGTAATGGTTGTTATTTAAATAATCTTAATAATATTAAAATTAAAGAGGACATCACTGGCTTGTGTTATGATAGGGCTTTGGTTCATGAGACCAGGACACTGCTTTAAAGAGCTGTGCTACAAAACTGAAACTAAAGATTACTTGGAGAACGGAGTCAGGAAACTCTCAGACTGTACCAAAGTTCAACATTATTATTTCCATCAACACTTTATAGAAAGCAGCTTACATTGCATTCAAGGAATAGATATTTCATCAGTTCATGAATGAAACCCATGACCTTAGGGTCACTGTATCGCCAAGAGCAACAGGAACACAGTAAAGGTCATAGTTCACGTCTGAAGTGGTCAATCTTTAGCCAGTCTTTATTACAGAGAGCAAAGGTCTGTTTCTGTCTCAGCTGGTTCAAGTGTGTGTGTGTTAACACACACGACTCAAAGGTAAGTGACTAACAATCATATCTATTACATTTCTCTTTTCTTTACTTTTTTTAAGAAAACAGCTTTCAGTTCACCTTTAGTAGTGCATGTGATATAATAGAACTGGTTTGTTTGACGTTCGGTCAGGTTCAGAAGATATTATTAACATATTATATACCATTTCAAACAAGTAATCAAAAAGAATACATCTCTAAAGAATCCAAGCTCTAAAATAATTTGAACTATAATAAAAATAAAAAGCTGAAGTTTGATGCTAAAACATAATCAGCTTTTGAGACAAAAATCCAAAATGCTAATTGAAATATAACAGAACAACGAATAACCTAATGATACAATAACCCAGTCGAGTGGAGCTTTACAGCAGAAGAGGAGCATAAATACACTAATATAGACTCATCATGTGTGTGTCATAAACACAGAGATTTCCAACAGGGCGTAGAGAGCGGATCCAGACGACACACACATGAAGTTTATAGTTGAGGAGAAAAGCAGAGCAACGATTATCCTTCAAGAGTCTTTAAACATCACTATTACAACAAACACTGAAACGAACATATTTATATTGAAGATGTGCAGATTCAATGAAGAAGACCTGTATTAGACAGCTATAATGATCACTTATAAACGTGTCTCAGAGTCTGAGAATCGCATGAGCACTCGTGCACTAGAACCCTCACAGCGCCTGCGTTCGAGAGGAGAAGGAGACGTAATCCTGCTGCGGTAAACACAACAGAGGCAGTGTTCACATCAACCCAGATCAGTTCAATAACTGGAGGAAGTTCAGTTTATCTGCAATGGGCTGAATTCATCTACAAGATGAAGAACGAAACTGACCACGAGTGATGCATCAGAGCAACCATTGGAGAACACGACATAACACCGGAGAACGACAGGAAAACACTGGAAAACATGGGCGAAAACTGGAGAACACGGGAAAACACACGAGAACACGGGAACCTTGCAAGAAGCCTGAAGAACACCGGAGAACAGGCGAGAACATGCGGAAAACACGTGAAAACAAGGGAGAAAACCGAAGAAAATGTGAGAACACGCGAGAACACTGGAGAATTCGTAAGAACATGGGAGGACACCAGAGAACACGGGAGAAAATGGGAGGACACTGGAAAACACGGGAGAACACTGGAGAAGACTGGAGAACACTTGAAAACAGGAGAACACGGGAGAACACACAAGAACATAAGAGAAAACGGAAGAACATTGGATAACACATGAGAACACAAGAAAACTCACGATAACACTGGAGAATACGCGAGAACATGGGAGAACACACAAGAACACGTGAAAACACATGAGAACACTGAAGAACACGTGAGAACAAGTGAGAAGACTGTAGAATTCGTAAGAACATGGGAGGACAACAGAGAACACTGGAGAACACTTGAAAACACTGGAAAACAGGAGAACACGCAAGAACATTGGACAACACGTGAGAATATGCACTTTGAAGACACATGAGAACACTGAAGAACACGCAAGAACATTGGATAACACATGAGAACACGGCAGAACAAGGGACAACGCGGGAAAACACACAAAAACAAGAGAGAAAACCGGAGAACACGTGAGAACAAGCAAGAACACGGCAGAACACTGGGGGACTGTGCAGGATGAGGATCTGTGTGTGTGATGGCAGATAACAGACGCTGGAACACGGGACAGCAGATGCTCAGAGGACACGGACTCCTCACACAAAGATCCTCTTTGTCTGACGCTCATCAAGAGGGTTTCTCTCAGGATCAGGAACCCACAGCTCTTCTCTTATACACAGGGCTCGGGTGAGTGTGTTCTCATCACAGGTGTGTGTGTGTGTGTGTGTGTGTGTTGGCAGAGATCATGGCCGGGACAGAAGTGAGTGTGTTCTGGATGGCAGTCGTTGTGATGGGCTCACATGTGATGGCGCTGAGGGTGAGAGATTCGGCTGTTTACTTTACAGTCCGTTATATAAACATTTCTATATCAGTCACTGTCTAACAATGAGCTGAAGCAGTACGTGTTCAAACACACATTAACCTCTGTGTTCAGGTGGACATGAACAACGCATCTCTGACCAGCATTCCTGCAGGGAAACCTGCGAACCTCACCGAACTGATCCTGAGTCAGAACTCGGTGGCGATGTCGGACTCGGATATGGAGATCTTACGCGGGTATCCCGGGATTCGGGTGCTGGATCTTTCTTACAACCACATCCAGTCCCTGCCCGAAGGAGCTTTCTCCAGCCTCGTGCTCCTGGAGACGCTCAGTCTGAGGGGAAATGAGCTGAACACACTCCACAGAGACATCTTTAACGGACTGAGAAAACTGAAGAGTTTGGATTTGGAGGAAAATCCCTGGAACTGCTCCTGTTCGCTCACAGGACTCATCAAACAGCTGAAGGAGTCTGGCGTATCCACCGGTGAGGACGAGAGCTTGAGGTGTAGTCCATCTGCACAGGCTCTGGCCAACCTCATGTTGGTTTGGTTTATAATCTGCCAAATGATTGTTTGCAGGCGGAGACGTGTTCTGTTACACCCCCCAGAAAACAGCTGTGCTTGATGGGAACTCTTTCTGCTCAAATCAAGTCCCAACAGCGAGGACTACATTAGCAGCGCTAACCACAGAGCAGAGCAGTCGCGTCAACAGCTCCAGCACAGGTAAGAACATCCTCAAAGCAGGATCAGACCCACAGCTGATGTGGCGGTGGTTTAGGCCATGGAAAGAACTAACATGTTCAAACACACACACACCTATAGACTGAACTCGTAATACAGGTGTGCACGCGTCAGCGCTTTCACAGATTCACGTTTTTGAAGTTTACGCAGAGATGATAACGTTTTTCAGAAATGTTCAAGGTTTGCAACCCGACCCTGTGAGTGCATGGTTACCGTACGTTCACACCGCCGCCGGTGCGTCTTCAACCGCGAGGAGATGGTGAAGTCAGGTCAACTTTAGGCTAATGAGCAATGACGAGCTTCGGCGGCAACCAATCAGAATTAAGAAGTGTTTTGTTTGGGGGTTCCAGGGGACGCAGTCCTGTAAACTTGGGTCTCGACCACTTTTAATTGGTTTATTTCGTTAGCAAACATTTCACTATAATTGTGAAGTTCTTTATGTCGATCAATTTCTTACTTTCAGATTTAAAAGAGTGCATGAGGTTAAAGGGATAGTTGACTTTGAAATTAATTTTTGATATGTTTTATCTTACCTCCAGGGCATCCAAGATGTAGGTGTCTTTGTTTCCACAGTATCTTCAATTTTGATCATTTTAGGTCAAACCGTTGTTGTCTGTCAGTCATACACTGAAGGTGCAGGGGGTCCACCTCAAAGAGCAGTCACAATTAAACATCATTTAATGACTCGTAAATGTAAGTACACATTGATGCCCTAAGACACAAAACGAGTGTTTTTTGTGAGAAAACGAACAGTATTTATATCTTTTTACCTCGTGTAACCATATCGACGGCCAACTGATCTCAGAGCAGTGCGCTTCGGTCAACACATGCGCTGAAAGTGATCGCTTGCATGTGCCTACATCACTCTTTGTTTATACAGAGATTTCAGAAGTTCCTTTCACTAAACATATTTAGATATACAGGAAACCGCAATGGAAGACGATTTCGCTATATCTAAATATGTTTAGTAAAAGGTAAATCTTAATCTCCGTGTAAACATTGAGTGACGTCACACGCAAGCGATCACTTCCTGCATAACATTGAACTGATTCAGTTCGGTTCAGTTGGACACTCCACAACTGATTCAGCTCATTTGGGCTTCACTGTGATTACAAGAGGTAAAAAAGATATAAATACTGTTCGTTTTCTCACAAAAACCACTCGTTTTGTGTCTTAGGGCATTAATGTGTACTTACATTTACGAGTCATTAAATCATGTTTAATTTGGACTGCTCTTTGAGGTGGACCCCCTGCACCTTCAGTGTATGACTGACAGACAACAACGGTTTGATCTAAAATGATCAAAATTGAAGATACTGTGGAAACAAAGACACCTCCATCTTGGATGCCCTGGAGGTAAGATAAAACATATCAAAAATTAATTTCAAAGTCAACTATCCCTTTAAGCCCACCGGGTCAGTCTGCACAGATAATAACGCGGCCCCTTTAAATAAAGTCAGACCAAGCATTGGATCTACATCAGAGCGTCCACCAATCTTTCTACGCCGTCGTTGGCTGGGCGGCGAGAGCGGCGGTGTGAACACACCTTTACAGATGCTGTGCGTAGATGATGTGTGTGTGTGTGTGTGTGTGTCCTCAGGGTTAGAGAAGCACACGGGGAGCCACAGCTGGAAGTTTCTGCTCGGAGTCGTGGCTTTGACTCTCAGCACCTCCATCATCGTGGTCTGCGCCGTCAAGTCTCCGTCCTGGTACAAGCTGCTGTTCAACTACCGGCACCAGAGGCTGCGTGAGGACGCGGAGGTGGGCGAGTTCGGCGGGCGCTTCTCCACCTTCAGCCTGGACACGCAGCAGACGGAGGGCAGCGCGCAGGAGCTGGAGGAGCAGGAGGACGACGGCTTTATCGAGGACGGCTACATCGAGCCGGGGAACGACAGCCGGCACGCGGACCCGATCCGTGAGCCCCAACTCTCCTCAGGGGTACGCACGCCGCTGGACTGATCAACTCTCCGCATGAGCAGACTGTGAGGAGCTTTTATCATGCAGTAGAGCAATATGAAAATCCCTTAAACTATAAAACAGAATTGCACACACATGTATCTCAGCATGTTAATAGAGTGTGTGTGTGTGTGTGTGTGTGTGTGTGTGTGTGAGTGTGTGTGTGTAAACACTGCAAACGAAACACTCTTCCTCAGAGTTTCTGACTCGTCTTCCAGCACTAATATCTAAGCATTCTTAAACCAAGAAACATTTACTAGAGAAGCAAAATGACTGAAGATAAAATAAAAATATCAAAATTAACCGACTTCATACTTAAGGGGGAAACACGTACATCTTTGTCTTGCTTTAAAGCAGCATTAGGTCCCTTTTGAAACTGTGCTCTCGGGGTCCACTACAGCTGGGAAACGAGGTGATTAAAGGAGACATTTCACACCAGAGCCATTTCAAAATGACGGCTGCGTGATATCAGCGTATTATGACATCATACTAACATTATCAGTGTACCCCAGGAAACATAATGAAATAATAAAACAATGCAGCTCAAGGCCCCTTTAAGACTTGGGAAGAACATGTTTAAATGTTTTGCAGTGAATGCTGTCAATGCACTTTATAACATAGTCATTCAAAACCTTATTTAGATTGAAGATTTTAAAAGCTTGTCAGTGATGTATACCATACTTTGTCCCAAATATCCCAGAATTTTTTTGTATGTAGTTTTTTTGCAATATGTGACATTACTGATCTAAAAATAAATCTGATGAGGAGATGTAACCTCCGCCGATGACCTCAGCACTTACTCTCTCCTCTCGGTGAAGATCACGTCCATACTCTGAGCTTCTCTGTCATTCTGTGCTTTCAGCTAACGAGACAAACGAACACACATCAGCAGGACACACGGAGAGTCGAGGAGAAATCATGTGTTGAAATAACACCAACTCACCATGATGATGTCATTCACGACTTCATCCATCTCGGTATTTGTGTTCAGCTTGTCAACCAGCTGGAAATTTAAGAAAAGACACAGCTTAAATAATGACATCATCACGGGTCTCAAAATCAGCATTTCTGTCCAACTTCTCCCTCTAGTGGTCATGAAAGAGCGTACCATGTTGTAATCCGCCAGCTGGCCTTGAAGATCTTTAATTTCTCCAGCGAGGACTTCAGCTCTGCTCACAGGAAAAGTTCAGACACCAAGTTAATTACTTTATGAATTAAATTAATTATGTCATCAAAACTAAAGAAAAGGTCAATTCTCTTATTAGAGAATTATACATATTTTTCATCCTGTATACTTATTCTTAATATATCTTAATTTAAAACATAGGATGCGTCATATTATTTTAAAGAAAAATATTATTAGATTATCATTTTTTTGTCTTGTTTGTCTTATTAAGACGTAACTGTGGTAATCACCGTTTCTCATAGGACAGGAACACGGAGTTCTCCTGACTGAGGGTGTCGATGTCCTTCTGGAGTTTAGTCGACTCCATCGTCAGCTCGTTTATTTTACTCCTGAAACAAACAAACCAAAAATTAATCAGACCGTCTCGTCTGACAGATAATGAAACATTCCATAAATGACGTGAAAGACATTACCGTAATAACCCGAGGTAATAGGACTTATCCAGAATCTGCCTCTGAGGACCTGAAGGAGAGAATAACAGGGTGAGTGTGCAGATCTCACAGTCCTGGCCCGTTTCCCAGCAGAACCAGCAGAAGCTCACCTTTCCCGCCGGTCTTCATCCCGCTGAGGCCCTGCTGAGTCACGGGCCGATCCGCCACTCGAATCTGTGCTGACAGAACCCCTGCAGCGGCCACGGGTCCTGCTCTGCTGCCGGGCCGGCCGGTGCCCGGGGCCTGCGACACACACACACACACAATATCAGCATCTGTGACCCGCAACACACACACACACACAATCAGCACCTGTGACCCGCAACACACACTCACCGCAGTGCTGACTCTGAGGGCCGTCAGTGACCCGTCTCACACACACACACACACACACCCACTCACCGCAGTGCTGACTCTGAGGGCCGTCGGTGACCCGTCTCACACACACACACACACACACACTCACCGCAGTGCTGACTCTGAGGGCCGTCAGTGACCCTTCTCACACACACACTCACACTCACTGTAGTGCTGACTCTGAGGGCCGTCGGTGACCCGTCTCACACACACACACACACACACACGCGCACACACGCACACACACACACACACACACACACACACTCACCGCAGTGCTGACTCTGAGGGCTGTCGGTGACACGTCTCACACACACACACACACACACACACACTCACCGCAGTGCTGACTCTGAGGGCTGTCGGTGACACGTCTCACACACACACACACACACACACACTCACCGCAGTGCTGACTCTGAGGGTCGTCGGTGGGCGCCCAGTGCTGAATGACCCGCGGCTCATGGGCCTTTGACCCGCCATTGTGTTCTGATGTTCTGATGGTGTAGTTCTGGATCCACTGAGGCTTCAATCTAATGGGTGATTATAATGAAGGTATTAATCAGTCAGTGTGTTTCCTTCTCTTCTATAAATCTTTAGACGCCTGTATAACTATGTTCTGAATGCTCATGTACAAGACTCGTGTGAACGATCCGCAGTTCTGCCTAGCCAGCGCAAAGAAGACGACAATGTAATTAGTGACATTACAGTGAACTTTTCATGATGTGAATATTTTCTAGAAATAAAAAATTCCAGATACAGCATATTTTTATTGATTATTGCGACCTTAAGATTGTTATTAAAATGACATTTATTAATAATATTAATAATAATTTAAGGTTCTTATTATTATTTAGCCGAATCCGTGCTGGTTTTGTATTAGCCCTACACTATTATAAACATTTCCAATTCAGTGAACCGATTCAAACGAGTGAATCATTCCGCAAAAGTGATTCTACTGCTGAAATATTCCAGAACTGCTGAACACTGAATAAAACAATAAGAAAGCGTTTAAAGAGCAACAGAGCGATTTCAATAGTTTTCTAAAGAAAATGGAGATTAATATTGATATATAAAATCAAAGTTTGAGTCACACAGTGAATTCCAGGCGATGAACCCCGGAGTCTGTGTTTAACTGTTTACACTGTGGCCCTAAACACTGAACATGAGAGCAAACTAACGTTTAAAGCTCTGCCTTTCAGCTACAAACCAAAATAAAAAACGGACAGCCATAAAGAAACCGTCAATAAAACAAGCGAACCACGCAGATCCACAGCAGATTAGCAACAAAAGCTAACAAAGCTGTTGACTTTGGTCTTGTTATCAAGAAGGAAATCTATTAAACTAAACTAAGAAAATGATCATATAAGTGTCGCTCACCTTCAGCTGTAAATCTGCAGTTCGGGTTGTTTTCACTGTTAGCTGTTAGCTGTTTAGATTTAGCTCCTTCTCCAGGCACACCAAACGCTCGCCTGAGTTGCTTAGCAACAATGAAGTCATCGCGAGATCTCGCGCGAGAACAGCGCTGTGACGCAGCAGTTGCCTCTTAAAAGTTTATGCATCTAGAATATTTATCTAGAATAGACTGGTTTAGTTAAGATATTGATTATTCGTGTGATTTTTGTTCAACAGAAAAAATAATTTAATATCCATCTGTTTTGTAATTGTATACACACAGAGATTTTTGGTTGGGTGTGAACAATTTCATTAGAAGGTGTGTTCAACAAATGTTCTAATTAAATTAAATAATTTTGATATGTGTATGTATTATTCCAATTAAAGTAAAACTCCCAAAAGAATGTGGTTTAGTCCTCATAGACTTACAGCAGACGAACAAACACTTCAGTTTCACTTCAGACACTTCACACAAACACTTCAGAACTACAGTTCAGGCTTGCAGTATGTGCCCTGTTATGGCCTCTGCATCCTCGAGCGTGGCTTACATCGGTGGATCTGCTGATGTTTATTGCTGCAATCCAGTGTGTGGATTCACTCTCACACAATCACCTGACTGTCATCAATCCCAGCAATCACTGAGCTCTGCAGAGGAACACACCTCACCTTCAGTCCCCGTCAAACCCTGAACTAGGAAAGACCCACTAACCTGCTAAACCTGCATTTCAGACTGCTGCTGTTCCAGTCTGTTTCGACAGTACACACACTTGTGTACCTGTTTCCCTCGTCCTGGGATCCCACACTCACTCTCATTGGTGTCCAAGCCCTCCCTGCGTTCCTTGGGTTGTGTGTCGTTCTCTACTGCACATGAAGCTCTTGAACTAACAGATTAATAATGGAGCAGTGGCGACATCTAGTGGCCACACGGAGACGGTGGTGGAATGGTGCTCAAGGTCCAGCTCCTCCTCCTGGCGTCCAATGGGGAGGAGCAATATTTAATAATAATGTGGCTAGACATCCTAGCTCCACCCATTCTCCTCTCTGGTCAGGCTTGGGCGTGTCTTTTGGTTTTAGTGCACTCACTTTTAAAATAAACAAAGTTTATCATGTAAAGCTGCTTTGAAACAATCTGTCTCGCATAAAGAGCTATTTAAATAAAACTGACTTGACCAAATAGATGATAATAATAATGATGATAATGATAAAACTATAAATTATTTTATTCTTTTAAAAAAAGATAATTAATGTTATATAAACTCAATGTGAGTTTAATGCATATTATTATTTAATGCATATAATAATGTTGATTTAGATTTAAAAACAGATATCACAAGCCTCAGTCTCAATATATAAATTGTTCAAAATATACTTGTCTGAAATGAGTTTATAACTATACATACTGCTTTCAGTCTTCATCTAAAAAGCTGGTTAGTTTGATCTAACAGTGGAAAAACAGACAAATAATCAGTGGATTTATATGGACTTTCTCCAAAGTTCCAGCTCAGCGTGTCCCGGTCCAGAGGGAGTCGAGGACTCATTGTGATCGGATCCCAGCCCAATAAATGTGTTTCCGACACCACCACCGCTGCAGACACGTTTCTCTGTACCGTTCCCATTATGACATCTCCATGATATTAACCCTTGCAGCCTCTTCTTCCTCCTCATTTTGCTAAATTTGTAAAATGTTCCCCTATTGAAACCTGTTTTAAAAAGAAATCCCACCAGTTCAGGTCGACCGCACCCGAGCCATCCTTATTCAGGATCCAGGTGTAAACGCACAGTGACCTGATGGGCTTCTGATCCGATTTGCTTGTTTATCTGCGAGTTTATCCGTCTGTTCCCAGTTTACCAGAGTAGATACAGCAGTAACACCGTGATGAACTTATTAAACACCCTTTCATAACAAACTAAAATGAAGAAAGCAAAATAACAGATTCTGTAAGACTCGGTTTGAAACATGTACCATATTTATTTATACAAAATGACAGCAGTAATTCATATTTTGCTGGAATCTTTCTGTACTGTGATGAAGTCTGTGGTGTTTTGAACACACGCGTGTCTTTACAGAACCGTGACATCATCACTCAGAAACTCAAGCGCAAACCGGTCCAGAAGGAGAATCATGTATTAAAACAGTCAAACAACCGTAAGGCAACTAACTTCTCACAAAAAAATATGGAAATATGGCTTAATTTAATGTATTCCACAATTATTACTGTTTTGTGAGCAATAACTTATTCAGCAAGAAGCAAAAAAACAGCAAACTCAAAACAGCCCTTCAATACGAGACTATACAGCTCCAGAAAACGGGTTTAGTAAAGTCCAGTTTGGTCATCTTAGTACATTAATCAAATAAAAATAAACTAATCAATAAAATTTCCAGACTTTTAAATTATAAATACAGCTAATAACTGAACAAACACTGATCTGGAAATCTCCTGAAGATGAGAACCTGATTGACTGAAGCGTTGGTCGTCGAGTTCGTGTCTCTCACTCGGCACTGAAGAGCACACACACACACACACACACACACACACACACGACCCGTGCTGAAGGGTTCAGTCACTCTGCCGGATCGGTTCGGAAAAGCTCCAGAATCCTGTGAGCCCTGATTGGATATTCAGTTTGTTCCTGACCCTCTCCTGAAGTGAATCCATGTCCAGTCCACACTCGGAGGATTAACCCTCACAGCGCCCCGATGGTCTCGATGCCCTTCAGCACGTCGTAGATCTCTGTGGGCAGAATGACGTAGGATGACCCCGGTGCGGTGTCCTTCTGGACCCGGCTCATGGTTCTGAAGCGCTCCAGCTCCTGGTCTCCCCCCGGTGCGGGGTCCTTCTGGACCCGGCTCATGGTTCTGAAGCGCTCCAGCTCCTGCTCTCCCCCCGGTGCGGGGTCCTTCTGGCTCTGGACATGGACTCGGCTCAAGGGGTCCTTCTGGCTCTGGATCTGGATCCGTCTCATGGTTCTGAAGCGCTCCGGCTCCTGCTCTCCCCCCGGTGCGGGGTCCTTCTGGCTCTGGATCTGGATCCGTCTCATGGTTCTGAAGCGCTCCAGCTGCCGCTCCTGACGCCTGCACTTCTGCTGGACCGTCTTCAGTCTCTTGCGCAGCTTCTCCATCTGCTCCTGCAGCTGCTCCACCCGTCTCTTCTGCTGACCCGTGTCCTCCACCGTGTAGTTGTGGTCGCAGGACACGCAGGCACTGAAGTGGGGCACCCGGATCGGCTCCGGTTCAGACGTTAGCACTGGCGTCTCCTCAGCATCATCAGAGAGAGGGAGGCTGAGAGGAAAGTCCAGGTCCGGGCTGAGGGAGTCCTCCGGAGACGATGCCTGTGGGGTCATAGGTCATAGGGGCTTTT
Source organism: Cyprinella venusta (assembly GCA_038021265.1). Lineage (NCBI taxonomy): Eukaryota > Metazoa > Chordata > Actinopteri > Cypriniformes > Leuciscidae > Cyprinella > Cyprinella venusta. The sequence continues at coordinate 49,214,842 of CM075865.1, read as the reverse complement.
TAATTCTATGCAAAATTTTTGAAAGTCTTTAATACACTTAAAAATTCTGAAATGAGTGTGAGCTTTCATAATAAGGAATGATTGTTCCACAAGGGGGCAGTAAAGACATCAGTAATGAGGTGAAGACAGTGCAGTGTGTGTGTGTGTGACGTCAGTAATGAGGTGAAGACAGTGCAGTGTGTGTGTGTGTGTGTGAGAGAGACATCAGTAATGAGGTGAAGACAGTGCAGTGTGTGTGTGACGTCAGTAATGAGGTGAAGACAGTGCAGTGTGTGTGAGACATCAGTAATGAGGTGAAGGACCTGTAGTTGTAGTTTGCTGAAGCTGAAGAGCGAGGGCACTGCGTTGTCCTTCAGCACACGGTTGTTGCACTGGCGTTTGAAACAGTCTCTGGTGAAGTGCTGAGAGCAGATGTTGCTGTACTTGGTGGGCTTGAAGTTTCTTCTCTTCATGGCGGACACCCATTGTCCACAGATGTCCGGCCGGGCCAGAGGAAACCTGTCATTCACAATAACACCAGTGGATTATTATAACATTATCATCTCATTAACTGAGAATATGTTGTGTAAAATAAGAGTATGAACATTCTGTCAATTAAACATGTGTGACTTACTATCTTCTGTGAAACACAAAAGCAGATATTCTGAAGAGTTCTGACTTCCAAGGTACAGACAAAACCACAAAACTTTTCTCAAAATATATTTCCACAGAAGAGAGAAAGTAATACAGATTTGAACATGACAGTTACCTTTTATATTAACACATCATTGAGCATTAATGTTCCTTAAACTACTACAAACAAACAATGGAGTGGTGCTGTAAAGTTTGTAGCGCCGACAAAGCTGGAGATTAAACTGAGAACCAAACTAAAGTAAAGTAAAGTAAAGTAAACTAAACTAACAGTGTCTGAAGCTGCAGCTCATCGACTGGAGCCACACATTAAACTATCACAAGAACTGTGGAAATAAAACAACATCGAAACACAGTTCACAACACTGGCGAGTTGAGCTCACTTGTGGAAGGAGATGTTTTTATCTTTCTGGTATCTGTTCTTGCACCCGTACGCCGAGCAGGACTGGACCATTTTTGGGCTGGATCTGAAATCTGAAGATCAGGAATAATAATATTGACGGTGGATTCCGTGTGTGGAGCAGATCCTCATGGCTGACAGAGACGCGCTTCACCCGGGTGTTTTTCTGAGATTCTGTGTGTGTTTCTGAACGTGTTTCTGCGTGTGATCCCGGTGCTCTCCGGCAGGAGGCGCTCATCGGCTCACTCCTTTCACACACACACAGATCTCACTCATTGGGTGATGCTGAAGTCTGGACTGTCATTTCATTTACACATTGTTTAGCATTTACTTTATACACCGTAATCATTTAAAATAGACATTGAAAATAAGATCATTGATATTATACCTTCTATTAAGTTCAACACGATTGTTTTATTTCGGCGCTGAGGCTACAGGAGAAACCTTGCTTCAAATGTGGTTGGCTGTTGCTGGAAAAGGGCACACCTCTTCCTATGACGACACCAGGAGCACGTCAGCTGATTGGCTGTGATTGTAAATAAATGATAATGATGCTGAAGCCTGTGAAGACTGGCGTGTAAATTAATTTTGATCGAACTAAGAAAATTTTACAGTATGTTTAATTTTTATATATGCTAACAATTATGCTCCGATACACAGATGATATACCCTGGAAATTTTAAAATAGTTGATAATTAATTACGCGTTATAATCTTTCCAGACACAACAAACAATTTCCAATAGTGTGTCAATGGAAAAATCACATGTAGACTGTAAATAAAGGGTTTAAGCCCCATCCAACTCCATCATTATCACACATTTATAAATGACCCTCTTGTTTTCAGACACTTAATAATTTGAATTTCATTATTTTGCCTAACTCTCCAAGTCTCTCTCTTCACCCGCTGACACTCAACTCACACAGACGTTTAGAAAATAAAACAAAATAAAATCATATCTCTGCGAATCCATATGGATCTATTTTTGACCTGCTTCATCATGTGACCGTGTTCATCTGGGGTCTGTCCTGATATTGGGCTTGAGGTGATGATGCGGTTCTGACAGATGATGGACTGTTTCCTCTCCAAACCTCTGTTATCTACTCTGAGTAGTGTGTTTAGTAATGAGAGGAGACTTTATACAATACAGTCATACAAGTTACAATATATATTAGTGGAAAACTTGAAGCAGAGTGTTCAGTTTAGTTGTTTTGCAGTGAATCTCCTCTGATGAGCTGGAAATGTTTCGACGTGACCAGTTTGGTCCACAGATGGTTCTGAGAGCTGATCTCATCGGCCTTTGGATAAATCCTGCCTGAATAACCTGTTGTGTTGTGCAGTGTGTGGTTCTGCATCACACACAGTGTGTTTGTGGTGTAAACAGGAAACACACACACACACACACACATACACTAGAACAGGAAACCTGTGTGTTATGATGCCTGTGACACACAGCAGACGCTTTGTTTACTCACATGAAACCTGTGTGAACCTGTCTGAATTAGTACATCTATGAGGTATGTCAGCGTTTGTGCTTATGTACACGGTGTGTGTGTGTGTGTGTGTGTGTGTGTGTGAATGCATAATTCTCTTGCAGTTTGTGTCATTGTACATGTCTCCTGTTTGAACAGTTTGACAGTATCAGCATTTCCAAAGATGGTTCAAATATAAGAATGAAATTGCTCATGAGGAACTCTGGGCTTTTTATTTGCATGCAATATTTCTAAAAGGCTTTAACACACTTGATAAGATCCTGAAATAAGTGTGAACCTTCATCATGAGGACTGATTGAATAATGATGGTCTGTTTCTCCACAAGAGGGCAGTGAAGCATCAGGAAAGATCTCCAGACTGCAGGCCACGACTCCTCAGTCCAGCAAACTAGTGTGCAATAGACCGAGTGTAGAATTTATAGCTCATTAAATGTTCATTTAATTTATATAATCTTTAACATTTACACATGCTAGATATAGAGCAGTAAGTCAAGCATGACCAAAGATGTGAGTGTGTGACACAGAAGTCTGGCAGACGGGTTCCTGCGGGCATGAGCACACGCTCAGAAAACCGGTTTCTTTCCAAGTACTTACCGTTTTTAATCTGAACTAAAAATGTACAAAGTCTTCAAATCCACGTGCTTTAAATCAGAGTGTGGAAATGAGGCCGCTTGGCTTCTGTGTTTCAGTGTCTCAAACATGCATGTCTCTATTGACATCTAATTACAGTAATACCCACCTACACCAGGAATTACAGCAGATAACACTTGCAAACGGCAGCTATTACTGTCAGTGAGTGTGTGTGTGTGCAGAGACCAGCGTTCGGCTCAGTCCTCAGAAAACGTTAGCGGCTTTGAGAAGAAGATCTGCATGAAGCACAAGTGGGAAACAACCATGTTTGACAGTGTTTAGGGCCTCTTTCAGATGTGTGCAGAAGATTTCTGTGTGTGTATGTGTGTGTGTGTGTGTGTGTGTGTGTGTGTGTGTGTGTGTGCGTAGGTGTGTGTGTGTGTGTGTGATGGATGATGCCATGGTAATGCTCTTGTACAGCTGCTGTTGGATCAGAACTTACTCCCACTCCTGTGTGTCTCAGCTCAGTCTCAGTCTCAGTCTTAGTGTCAGTCTCAACTCAGTCTCAGTCTTAGTGTCAGTCTCAACTCAGTCTCAGTCTTAGTGTCAGTCTCAGCTCAGTCTCAGTCTCAGTCTTAGTGTCAGTCTCAACTCAGTCTCAGGGTTTGGCGATGTCGTTGCAACTGTATTGTTTGTCTGCAAGCATGACAATCAATAAGGCGATCAGATTTCACTCCTTCTGGCGTATGAAGAGGATCTTATTATAATATCCTCGGCCCTTAATCTACACACACACACACACACACACACACACACACACACACACATTGGGTTTGGCGAGCGCCAACAGAGCCCAGTTGTAATGCACTGGAGAAGATCCAGCTGATCCTGAAACTGATCCGACACTGAACACTACTGAGCAGAACATGTGAGCGCTGTCTTATAAACACTGACTCAGGAACTGTGGACACTTGTGGAAGAGTTCAACATGATGATGAGATGATCAGAGTAACTCCACAACAACTACACAAACGTCTCCGCTAACATTCAGAAACGTGTAACAGTGAAGCTCTCCCTGCGGAGCTAAAGCTGCTGTTACTCCTGATCCTGGATCAGTCAGATCCGCCTGGGCTGTTAGTGCTGGAGCTCGTGTGAAGGCTCCGCCCTCTTCTGAACTGTAGCTCATTTGCATTTAAAGGGACACACACAAACGTCGCGTTTTTGCTCACACCCAAAAAGGGACAAACTTGACAAGCTGTAATAAATGATCTGAGGGGACTTTTGAGATGAGATTTCACAGACACATTCTGGGAGACCAGAGATTTAGATCATATCTTGTGTAAAGGGGCATAATATGTCAGGTTTTATTTCCTTATTTTGTTTGCAATCTCAGATTTAAATCGGACTTTGATTCCTAAGCCTGTTTCCATGTGAACATCATTCTCTCTCACACACACACACACACACACACACTCTCAGTAAATGAGCTCAGTGTAAGTGCAGGCCAGGGCGGCTGATGTCATAGTAGCTGATAACAGTTTTCAGATGTGTTTTTCTCACTGCGTCCAGAACAAGGGCGATTTATTCCATTACACATCATTCAGGCATCGCGGCCGGTGCCAGAGAACCGCACAGTGATGTCACAGTGGAGTGTGTGTGTGTGTGTGTGTGATACGGGACGGTGGCCCAGCCAAGAGTCGCCCGCCGACAGCGTCATACGGTGTGTGTGTGTGTGTGTGTGTGTCACGTACAGCTGCAGTGGTTGTCCTGTGCATTCAAAAACCAGTTTAAAATCTTTTTACATTTCAGCTGCTGTTTTTGGTGACTTTTGGAAACAGAATTAATTAATTCATAGAATTTCATGAAATATGAAATAACCCAGTCAATCAAAGGTGTGAATAGATTAGATGTTTAGTAACATCTAAGATGTTAAAATAATGTGAGTTTAGAGTTTTTGTGTAAATTTTGTGATTGTCATGTTTTTATGCCCAGCAAAATAAATAAATAAATGAAGCTTCTTTATCGTCATCGATGGTTCCATGAAGAACCTTCATCCTTCATCCACAGAATCTTTGCACGGCAATAACGCTTCTTTATAGTGGAAAAGGTTCTTTAGATTTAAAAAAAATTCCATCATTTTGTAAATACATTTTTTTTAAATGACAAAATTTATTTAATTTTTAATTAAATTAATGTACTATATTTCAAGTTCGATCACGTTTTGGATTTTATGGTACTAAATGATATTTCTGCTGTATTTATAATCCATTTATTCTGTTTTTGAGCGTAGAGCTGATAATTTAATGTTCATCTTAAACTGTGGAGAATCTGGAACGCTTTAGAGCGACATTTCACCTGTTCCAGTCACGCCCATCATGTGTGTGTGTGTGTTCAGACAGCAAGGGCCAAAACCTTTACCGAGTTTCAGACCATTCCGATGAAGTAAAAAATTCTTAAAAAAAAAAAAAGTGAAATTTTTAGTTCAAAAATGACGGAAGAGCTGAGTGTGTTACTTCATTTATGAACTGAAGCTTGCTTTACCAGAGCGGGTGAGATGAGAGCTGAGTCTCTGAGAAACCTTCTCTAGCCCAATCCCATCTTCCGTCAGGATCGTTCTCATGGAAACGGGACAATATTTGTGTTAGTGTGATACAAGACTCGACCCGGCAGAGTGAGCTCATATACCGACAGACCAACAACAGGAGAACTGGACCCATGCTCACACACACACACACACACACACACACACACACTCAGAACCTTAAGAGAGCAGCCAGAAACATGGAGCGTAGCTGGATGAAAACTAGAGGTATTTCGTATTTCATGGAAGGAGAGCTCGATCGCATACAGAGAGGCCTTAAAAACAGCAAGATCTGCTTATTTCTCAAACTCTTAGAAGAAAATAAACAAAACCCAAAGTATTTATTTGAAACAGTGGCTAAACTAACGAAAAATAAAGCTTCTAGCCCAGAAGTTTCCAACCAGCAGGCGCACACAAACATGCTCGACCCATCAGGATGACCTCGAATTATCTCTGTTTCCTTCAAGATGTGTTTCATAGGATAATACTTACAGCATGACCGATTGGATTAGATCTGAGATTAGACATGATTATGAGCGTCAACTTTACAGCCTGTCCTCACTTCATTCAGATCCTCCAGAAACACACACACACCACTGAGAATCTCAGAAGGACGGGCCTAACACTGCTCAATTAAATCACATCATGTCAAATTAAAACAAACAGATCATTGGTTTAAAAGCATGGACAGCTGATTGAGAGATTGAGCTCTGGTTCTCCTCAGAGGATATCTGAGCTGCACATAATCACTTTCTCAGAAATAACAAAGAAAGCAGAGTGAGAAACGTGATCCGTAGAGCAGCTATCGGACCAAAAGAGACCCGCATCCCAATAATTACATCCAGGATCGGGATCAGAGGTCGGAGACCCAGTTCTGATGAACCGCAGGACAGTAACACACACACACACACACACACACACACACACACACACACACACACACACACACACACACACACACAGAGAGAGAGAATCCATCAGCATCATCTCACAACCTATGCGAGATATAAGAGTTTACTGGGGATCCAACCCAAGACCTTCGTGTCTAACTACACGAACATAAACATGGATTTAATTACAGAATCGGTCAGAGACACTTGTGTTTAATTGGGAGAAAAACATTTGATATATTTGCACAAGAATTTAAGAATTGACTGTTTGCAAAGACCCACCCCCGTTAGTTACTGTTGCTATGTCCAACAAGCCGTACTCTCTCACACACACACACACACACACACACCACAGGAGAAAAATACACGTGGAGTAGAGAGGACATCCACTGACAGGACAGAGACGGTCACTTTGATATGAAACAGGGTCTCAACTTTCAAATTTGGTCATTTTGAAATAAATGTAAACGATAAATACCATTTTGTGCCTCTTTAATGTGCTCAGTTAAAGCCGCTCGTGAACCGTCATCTCGTCCTTCTGCTTCACTTATAGCATCAAATAAACATGTTGTTTTAACTGCGGAGAGACATCATTACTCCAACATTAATCTACTCACTCTCCTGACTGCTCTGTTGGACACACATGGCGGATTATGATTGGTCAGATCACCTGTCAATCAAACTCCCAGTAAATTGCAGTATTGCAGTAAAAGACAAAGTAGCATCTCAATCTCCACATGCAATGTTTAATTATATAATACTGGATCTTTGGAGATAACTGAGATTAACTCTACTCTCCAGAGGGTTTCTTGAGATGAACTCTGTCTCTGAGCTTCAGCTCTCATTAGATGATGAGTTTAGTGTGTTCCCTATGGCTCGATGTGTGTGTGTGTGTGTGTGTGTGTGTGTGTGTCGGGAGCTGGGGCTGTAAAAAACTCTTGCAACAAAAGCTGCTCAGAAAACAAGTCACTTCACAGAGGACTGGAATGATACAGATGATGTTCATATATTTGTGTGTGAGAGAGAAAGAGACAACAGCCTTCTCAACCAGGGAGCCTTAGCAAAGTTATTATTTATTTAAATTAGGGTTATACATTATTATTAATACAATATTCATAATGCAAGCATATGTCACATTAGCTGTACTTCTCCTCTGTGTTCGTCTCATAGACTGTAAAAAATAGGTTCGTCTTCACGATGTTAGTTTGCGTTAATCGTCACGTTTGACGTCCTCGATTTTTATGCTCACGTTTCGCTTGTGTTTCGTCTCTTGGGTTACTAAAGCATGTTTATATTGGAACTACTTGGTCAACTTTCTTCAACAAGGACTAGGCTAAATTTATAACATTACAAATGATTCTATTTCAAATAAATGTTGTTCTTTTTAACTTTCTATTCATCAAAGAATCCTGACAAATAAAATATATTCATATATTCCACTCATAGTTTTCAACACTGATAATCATAAATGTTTGTTGATCATCAGATCCTCATTTTAGGCTGGATATATGGAGTAATGATGCTTTGAGCACACAAATAAATTGTAATAATACTTCATAACAGTTTTAATCGCATAAATGCAGCCTTAGTGAACATAAACGAGAATCAGGAGATCTGATCATATTCATAAACTCCCACCAGGTGATCTAAAATAATCTGCGGGAAGTAAATCATCTCAATCATCAGAAGTTTTCAGAATGACACGAGCGAGCCTTCTTCTGAAATATGATTAATGATACCAAGAAACACTCAATTTCTCAGAGAAGTGGGAATATGTGCGGGGAAAACCTGCTGTAATCATGACTTCAGCCAGATACACACACACACACACACACACACACACTCTCTCTCTCTCTCTCACACACACACACACACACACACACATGATCGAGTGTGTAAAGAGCGACTGTTGCCAAGGAGATGTGGGGAGTTTCACCTGAAATAGCAGCGCGTGCGGGCGGCGATCACGGCCATTGTGTGTGTGTGTGTGTGTGTGTGAGAGAGAGAGAGAGAGAGTGCTCTTTCTCTAGCGGCTATTACCGGTCTCTCTCTCCCTCTCTCTCTGTGTGTGTGTGTATATTAATTGACTCAGGGAGCAGTCCTACAACACACACACACACACACACACAGAGAGAGAGAGAGAGAGAGTGCTCTTTCTCTAGCGGCTATTACCGGTCTCTCTCTCCCTCTCTCTCTGTGTGTGTGTGTGTATTAATTGACTCAGGGAGCAGTCCTACAACACACACACACACACACAGAGGGGGTGTGTCCCTCCTACACACATGTTGTAACTGACACACCCAGATCCTCCCAAAGCAAATATTTCAGGGCAACACTGATCACTGTGTGTGTGTGTGTGTGTGTGTGTGTGCATTAATCCAGGAATAAACGCCTTATTCCCTCCTTCGCTCTCGTGTTCTTGTGACGGTGATGATGACCCGAGATCAGAATGAGTTAAAATAATCCACAGTTCCTCCCTGGAATTCTGACACTTCCAGCAGCCAAACCACCGACACGATCAGACGTCACGGACACAAGTGTGTGTGTGTGTGTGTGTGTGTCAGCAGTTTCTGTGTAGGATGGATGTTCTAGAAATACATTTAATATAAATCAGAACAGCAACATCTTTACATAAGAGACGCTGGAGTCCTCACTACAGGATTGTCCCGTTTCGGAGGATCGAGAGGCTCTGTGATGAGGAAGAGGACGAGTGTGTGTGTGTGTGTGTGGGAAGTGAGGTGGGTGGAAGGAGAGAGAGAGTTAGTCATTCCCAAAAGACTCACAGAAGAACATCAGCAAACCTGGAGAGCGAAACCTCTTCTGTTCACTCAGAGCCTGAAGACACAACTTTATCAAGTAGAAATATGATGTTTGAGAAGAGATGTGTGTGTGTCTCATCTCACAGAGAACACACACTCCAACCAACCGGCTGACCTTCCCACCTGACACACACACACACACTGCTCAGACTAGTTATTCAAGTTAGTCATCTCATACTTTTTATTTAAGACGGATCATACGTTTATGAAGTCGGTTATGAAACCCTCGACTCTCGAGTGTCTGAGTAAAGGTTAGTTGAGTTAGTTAGCTGGTCCAGCGAGACTCACTGCATTTCACTTTTACTTTCACAATGACCCACACACACACTCCCTGTGCTTTACTGGAAGAGCTGCTGGTGTTTATGGGAAAGCCTCAGACACGACGTGTTTATGACGCTTGTTAACACAACTGACTAATGACTTTTGCTCAGACTCATTTCTCAATGCCAGAATTATGCCATCAACTTCTCTGGTTTAATAATGACTGATTCCCTTTTGTTCAGCGCTGTTTCTCGGTCTGATGTTCAGCTGAATCGAAGCGTCTTAGGGACTGAAAAAAAAACATTTCAAGTCTTCAAGAAAAGCAGTGTTAAATGAGTTTAGACAGGGGAAACACAAGCGTTCAGAAAACACCTCTTTATTGTTGATATAAAAGAAAACAAGGGAACAACGAACAACATTTGAAAACCGCATGTTATTATTATTCAGAAGCGAATAAACCCGCTCGTTACACCACGAGGCAAGTCGCCTCTTAGTCCTTCAGCCCGAGGCCGAGCCGTCGCTCCAGTCTTCCAGAGACACGGGGAACGCGGTCCAGAACCGGCCGGTGTCGCTCATCAACTTCTGCGGTAACCCTTGATCTTTTACTCAGATCTGATCGTACAAACGCTTGCACACGCAAGGTAAACAGAGTAAACTCATTCAACAAAGGATTTGATTGTTCAGTATATGTATATGACACGAGTTTAGGCAAAAGTCAAAGTTCTCTTCATTTGAAAATGAACGATGCGATCAGTCTTCAGAGTCGAAACACAGTACCATGAAACAACAAAAAACAGGAGCGTTATGCTTACGGTTAGCGTTAAAATAGAGGTACACACACACACACACACTACAAAACAAATCAAGGACTTTCACTTGATGCCAGTGGAAAAAACTCGAGCACTCGGTGGACAAATGTACCAACAGTAGAAGCGTCCGAAACACACACCAGCAACACTCGAGTAACACACACTGCTCAGTAAAAGCACTTCAATAAATAGAGCACTGGGAATGAAACCTTATACAGTCGGTACTGTACACACACTAGCTCGAAACTATTTTGTACAAAAATACAATACGTTTGTTTGAGACACCAAAAACCTTATTCAAGTTTCAAAAAATAAATATCTTCTAGTTGCACAAGGTTATTTGACAGTCTAGGTATCCCTACCAATCATCTCCAAACGGATATCGATATATAAATAAAATTATCTGGAATCTCCAGGAACTGCGAGGCGTTGAACGGCAGATCCCGACGGAGACCCGTCAAGCGGAGTCCGCTTCTGTAACGTCACGACAACAATCTCCAGAATCCCCATCCTTTATTATCGCTATCTACTAAAAGCAAAGTTGTAGTTATAGTTCAAACCATCATGCTATAAACAGAGGATAAATATTACACATCATTTAATGTTTCTGAATCATGTGCGATTGTTTACCAAAAAATAACGTGTCACTGAGACACTAGTATTCCGACCAGTAATCCTCTCCGCGGAAAACAACATAAATACAAATTCTGTATAAATAAAATCATTTCATAATTCTTACAAAAAATAAAATACAAAAAAAGCAAAATACTATTGATCAAAAGCCCTTTTGTTGTCGTTCTGAATTCAGGTCAGTTTTAAGCAACATGCGTATCGTTCCCCGCCGCTCCTCCAGGTTACACAGCATTAATACTCCTCAGCGGCAGAAACACACATCCGCCATTACTAACACCGCGGGAGATTACACATCCGCCATTACTAGCGCAACCGCGGGAGATTACACATCCGCCATTACTAGCGCAACCGCAGAGATTACACATCCGCCATTACTAGCGCAACCGCGGGAGATTACACGCTCCACCATTACTAGCGCAACCGCGGGAGATTACACATCCGCCATTACTAGCGCAACCGCAGAGATTACACATCCGCCATTACTAGCGCAACCGCAGAGATTACACGCTCCGCCATTACTAGCGCAACCGCAGAGATTACACGCTCCGCCATCACTAACACAAACGCGGGAGATTACACATCCGCTAATACTAGCGCAACCGCGGGAGATTACACATCCTCCATTACTAACACAACCGCGGGGGATTACACAACCGCTATTACTAGCGCAACCGCGGGGGATTACACATCCGCTAATACTAGCGCAACTGCGGGAGATTACACATCCGCCATTGCTAACGCAACCACGGGAAATTACACGCTCCGCCATTGCTAACGTGGAAGATTACACGCTCCGCCATTACTAACGTGGAAGATTACACGCTCCGCCATTGCTAACGTGGAAGATTACACGCTCCGCCATTACTAACACACTCCCGCGGGAGATTTCAAATTCGCCATTGCTAACGCGGGAGATTACACACTCCGCTATTACAAACGCACTCCCGCGGGAGATTACAGTGCAAAAGGTCTCGGAATGCTCAGGAATTTCCCAACTCCAAAACGGCAAAAGGTACCAGTTAAAGTTTTGCAGAGTACCACAATCCCTTCTCCATAGGTGTCTCCACTACGCTTATAATGTTTTGATATTCCGCAGTAATGTAATACTTCTTAAAAAGTCTTGTATAAAATATTTTTTTCTCATATATTCACAAATTGCACAATATCAAATCAACCAACAAACAAACAATATCCTGTAATGTGGGTATTGAGACACGGTGACGAGATTTCCACTTGAAACACATCAGATACGGGAGTATAAAGGGATTCGCTCCACGGATGCACGGATCAGGTGCTTCGGGAAGTGTTTGCATAATAGTGCATCGTTATATAAACACATATAAAGTTTGTCCAGCGGTCGAACGAGACGCCGATTGTAAAGAAAAATCCTTGCTTCCATTCTTTTAAAGCGTCGCATTTACAAGTAAAAAAAGAAGAAGAAGAGTATTCAAGTGCAGAATTCCATGTACAAGTTCTTGTTCCCTTTCCGATTATCCCGACCGCGGCGCGTTTGCATCCCCTTGGAGTTTTTCCTCAGGCATCCACTGCATTGAACAACTTCAGTCCTAACAAATAAAATGTACTCCGTACTTTTCAAGAAGGAAATCCCTGAAGAGTCGGAGACCCGCACTTCAGATCTTCCCGAGGGGATCTTCCCGGATGGGGCGGGCGAGATCGAGAATGAGTGTGGAGATAAAGAGAGAGAGTGTGTTTCAGCAGCTGGTGTTCTCCGCACTCTTGGCCAAGCCGGAGCCGACGGAGATCTGGCACCCGTTGCTCACGTGGCTCATGACCTTCTGCTTGAGCTGGGACACCTGCTCCCTCAGGATGCTGGCGGTGGAGGCCAGGTCCGAGTTCTGGGTCTTCAGGACCTTCACCTTCTCCTCCAGACGCGAGATCCGCTCCAGCTTGCGTTTGCGGCACTTGGAGGCGGCGATGCGGTTGCGGAGCTTCTTGCGCTCCGCCTTGATGCGCTCCTGCGTGTCTAGGTCGATCGGAGAGAGCGAGGGGGGCGAGTGAGGGGCCTCGGGGACCGTCTGAGGAGCGTCCAGAACCCTTCCCGGGGGGTGTCCCGAGGCGTGTCCCGAGGCGTGGGGCGGGTAGGCCATCGGACCCGGGTATCCCGACGGGAGCTGGTTGGGGTTGTAATTGCTCAGGTTGGTGTAGATGGGAATGTCGGGGAGGTTCCTCTGGTAGGATCCCGGGATGGAGGCGGGAGGAGACATGGGAGCGCCGACCAGCTGGTTCTGCTTGTGGAGATCCGCCAGAGCCTTCACGAACCCGTCCGCAAACCCCTCTTGCTCGTTAGTGGCCTGGTTCCGGTACATGAAGGGATTAGCGGATGCACTGGGAGCCGGGCTTGTCGTAACCAGTCCCTGGTTGGACTGGATGATCAGGTGCTCCAGATCCGGAGACGACAGCTTGAGTAGGTTGAGGTCTGGCGAGGACATGTTGGGATTGTTCCCGCTCATGTTGGGATTCCCGTTCCCAGTTTGTCCCTGCAGAAGCTTCAGGCTGGAGGCGTTGCCCCCGTTGGAGAAATTATGTTGCATGTTGCTCTTCTTGCTCATAATCTTGTGGCCTTGGTATCGATCATAATCTGGAATTTGCCCAAAGTTGGGAACGCTATCATCGTGATAGAAGGGCGTTTCCATCTTACCCGTCATTGAAACAGCAAGATAGATTCCTCACAAGACATAATACGGCTAGAAATTATTGTTCTCAGCCATCTGCTCCTTCCACTTGGGGAATAAGAGTGCCGTTCAAAATTCGGATGGACGTTCCTCAGCATTAAACCTACAAAAGAGTAGATGAGGTGAAATTAATCAATGGAAATCAAAGTAAAAAATTACTGTATGATTTATAATGAAGCAAATAACATTGACATGTTAATGTGTCTTACTACCCAAGACGCACGCACGTACACACACACACACAGTTTCAGTCTCTACATGATTAGTGTGTCATTAAAGTGATGAAACCAGGAAGCCTCGTTACAGTTCGCCTTCTTCCCGGCAATAAACCTGGGCTTTCCTGGCTCCGTCCACACACAGCTGAGCTTCTCTTACACTTTCTTATTAATTTCAGCACATGGTCGTTAGAAAATCCCCCGTCAAAATCCCAAAGCGCGCGCGCGCACACACACACACACACACACACACACACACACACACTCGCTCACTCTGACAGAGAATAAACAGGCAGAAGCGCCACTTACTCGAGTGTTGATCGATATATAGCGATCGATAGTGAAGGTTCCCACCACACAATCCACTGCGTCAAAGCTCCGGTTAGTCACACTGTAAACCAGTATAAAACAGCGCGTCGAGCGCGATCTGAACCCACGCGCCGCGCCGTGACGCGCGATGAATGAACCCCAGCTCTTCTGCTCGCTGTCACAGCGACTGAGGGACTTTCTGCTCGGATGATTATTAATAACACACGCCCTTCTGTTCTCTCCAGTTCCTGAAACTAACGCAAGAGCGCACGCGCCTCCTCCAGCTCGAACGCGTCGCGTTTATTGGCTAGTGGAGCGTCGCCGCGCGTGCACGCGCTGTTACAGGATCACGTGATTATTATACACTTTAATATGTGCTGCTGTTTTATTCAAACACATGCTCTAGGGTGAATGTCACGTTTAAGTTTATTAAATGCCAGCCAGAATGCCGTCTGTGTTTTACAGAAAGGGATTTCTTGAACAGCTTTTGAATTGAATTGTGAATTAATTATTTGTCCTTGTGAATTATATTTCCAAATGCCTTGTAAACTAGTCTTATTTATTGAAAGAACAAAACTGTAAGCACACATATAGTTCTGTTTAGTTTTTTCCTGTGATCTGCTTAATATTCTGTTTTAATGTTTTCCTTCTCATCAATTGTTTATTAATCAAGTTTTTAAGGTAGCCTCCATACTGTTGCTCATTTCTTTTTATGCATTTATCTCTGTAGCTCAGACTCGGCGTTGACATTTATGCATTTGACAGATGTCTTTTTATCCAAAACAACTTTCATTGAATTAAAGGTGCACATTTTCATCAGTTCTTCATTCTCTGGGAATCGAGCCCTGGCGCTGGCGTACAAGTTCTGCTGTTTGAGTTACAGGACTGATTGCTAACTCCAGTTTTAATGAGTGTTTAGGGGTTTCATGTGTGTGTGTGTGTGTGTGTGTGATTACCTTCAGGCAAGCGTTTGGTGTATCTGACCAACACCAGTCCTGATCCTGATCCGAGCTGTGACCTTCTATCTCGACTTACCTGAGAGCGAAACGTGTGTGTGTGTGTGTGTGTGTGTGTGTGTGTGAGAGGGTGTGTGTGTGTGCGTTTGTGTCTAACAGAAGTTCACTTCAAGGTCATCGGCATACACCCATGCCTCTCCTGGATTAATTTAAAAAGAAACGATTGTGTATGCATGCATTCTTCAGAGAGTTTATAGCATATATATACATATATATATATGTATATATATTTACCAATTTGTTCTAAATATATAATTATCTATCAAACAGTAGCGTTCACTTCCTCACAACATGCTTTGAATTTGTTTGGTTTCATTTGATTAATTTCAGCAATAATGTTCTGGGTTTTCAGTTCTAATGGAGAAAAATATTTAAAAAAACATGTTTTTAGAAATGATATTTTGCTTGTATATTTAAATGTTTATGTGTGTTGCCAAAATAAGTCACCATAAAATGAGATATTGTTTGGCTGGATTAGAGAAAGAGGGAGGAACTGGTAAACCAAATCCTGTGAGGGGAACATTTGGAACAGACATTTAGCATTTGAAAGGCTGATAGAAACACACAGCGCCTGTGAAGCCGTGATGAAATAATCTTTCGGGCCGTTTCTGTGATGAGAGAGAGAGAGCGCTGGAACTGGTGCGGTGTGTGTCCATGTTTAATATCTCACTCTTCCTCCTACGGCTTTTCTCCTTCATGGACGTCTGATGCTGTCAGAGAGACGAAAGCAGACGTTCCTCATATGAGTTCTCTTGAATGGGTTTCGGTCCCTCAGAGACACTGAACACACACCTGAGCTCTCCTCTTTCAGTGTGATGTGATCAGACCGTCCCGAGGTGACGGTAAACATCAGTGTATTGAGAAACACACACATCCATCATCACAGCTCTCAGTAGGGGAATAACCCAGTCCATGAGGTAGCGTCTGACGAGTAAACATGTGTTTATTCCAGCTTAACGTGTCTGTGTGTGTGTGTGTGTGTGTGTGTGTGAAAGTCCAAGAGACTCGCAGGTCCCTGTTTTACTGATGGAAGAATAGCATGTTTTCCGGCTCTGTTCCGAACCCTGAGGGTGATCGGCTTTTTGTCATATTTTTTCAGTACTGATAGAAATGTGTGTGTGTGTGTGTGTGTGTATATATATATATATAGGCAACACTTTATTTTGATGGTCCCTTTTGAACATCCTTTTGACTATAAGTAACTTTGCAACTACATGTCAACTTATTCTAACCCTAACCAGTCTACTAATACTCTACTAATACTTTACTAATACTCTACTGACACTCTAGTGAAAGTTAGTAGAGATGTTGGTGCAATGTTACTTAGGCCTATAATCAACTGAATGTGTAAAGGGACCATCCAAATAAAGTGAAAACCTATATATATATATATGAAGAGTTCAGATGCAAAAGCCTCTAAGTGCCATTTGAAATTTTCTTCTAAAATGACCATTTTTATCAAGCTTGTATATTTAAGTTCAGTAATTTCACTTAAATGAAAAGAAAAATTCAAATAGCACTTCTTTAGAACTCTTCATATATATATATATACAGTATATAAAGAGTCAACATTTGTTTTGTCCTGCTGTGTGTGTGGGTTCCTCTCAGTTCTGTCTGATTAAATATTGAATTTCTTTCTTTTTTGTTCTGGGATTGACTCTGAAAATGATGCGATGTCATTTAAACTATTAATATATGAAATATTGACTAATATTAATAAGATATAATATGATAATGTTGCTCATAGCTGAATTGGACTCGTTTGAGCTTTCCGCATTATTGAACTGGCCTGAATCAGATCAAGTTGATCTGAATAATGACTCTGTTTTAGGGCCGTGTTACAGCAGAATGTGTGTTTGTCTCAGATCTGATGAATTTCCTCCTTGACTGTGTGTGTGTGTGTTACTGAAGCTGATGTGAGCCTGTATAAAGCTGTGGCGAGTGTGTGACGGGACTCGATCTGCCAGTCATCTCTCTCAGGAATCCTGTTCTGACTGGATCTGAAGAGCAGAAGGAGATTCGGGTTCTGGAGACGCGGCGTCATGAAGAGGATGATTCACATGACGGAGGTGGAATCAGGGTTTGTTCATGTATCTGTTAAACCAGCAGTGGTTCCTCGGACACAAGTCTTACAGGAACATCATGTGACATATAACCAGATCTATAGATGTCAGAGATCCATCTCACACTGGCCGGTTCATCATCACCAGTTCTAATTAACCAGTTGAGACGCAGACCTTCTTACTTACACTCTAGAATAATCAATCAATCAATCAATCAATCAATCAATCAATCACTGGAAACCTTGTCTAAACATTCCTCGATCAACATTTACTGGAGGAGATATTAAGTCTTGTTTAATGAAAAATGAAGTGAGTTTGTGCTTAAAACTAAAATCTGCCAGTGGAGTCAGGAACACAAACTTCACTCAAAGAGAAAAGAGGATTATTGAACTGGCAGATCTTAGTTCTTGTTTTGAGCACAAACTCACTTCATTTTAAAGCATTTTTCAGTAAACAGGACTCATTCAAGAATGTTTATATATTTGTACTAGAAAACAAGACTTGATTGTGATGGAAATGATCGTGTTTGCAGTGTATACAGTCTCAAATACACACACTTCAGCAGATCGGACCTTTTAGTCAGGAAATGTGTTTCTTTGAATGTACGTTAGGATACGGGAGACCTTGTGATATTGTTAAATTTACAATAATGCTTCATCGATATCTTTTCATCACAGGCTGTTACTGTATAACCACATCAATCCCATCATTGAGAACGGTGTGGAGTCAATGTGTGTGAGATGAAGCAGCTCCTCATCATCGCATGACTCTCTCTCTCTCTCTCTCTCTCTCTCCTGTTGCCACAGAAACATCGGTTGAATGTCAAGTTTGGACTCAGCGCCTCAGTTTGAGCTTCAGCAGAGAGAGAACAATTCAGATCCGCCAAGACGAGCGCCAGCAAACAAAGCATTGAAGATGAGAAGAGTGAGAGAGACACGAAGAAAAGAGCAGAATGTGTTGTGTGTGAGATGTGTTGTGTGTGAGATGTGTTGTGTGTGAGATGTGTTGTGTGTGAGATGTGTTGTGTGTGAGATGTGTTGTGTGTGAGATGTGTTGTGTGTGTGTGTGAGATGTGTTGTGTGTGAGATGTGTTGTGTGTGTGTGTGAGATGTGTTGTGTGTGAGATGTGTTGTGTGTGAGATGTGTTGTGTGAGTCTGACTCTGAAGCTAATTAATTTCAGATATTAAAACAATTAAAAATGCATCAAAATTAAATGATGTAATTATTTCAGAACAATTAACAGTCACCAAATGCTCAATTCTGTATGTTGTGTGAATGTTTATACTGTAGATACTGTACACAAAAAAATACAGCAGTTCACTTACAGGAATGTATTTGAATCCCATTTGAACTCTGTTTCCTTAAAGGGGATATATCATGGGGGAATTTAGGGATGAGATTTCACATCTTGTGGAAAGGGGCATAATATGTCACTTTTATATTCTTCAATTAGTTTTTTAATTTAAGTCCATGTGCACATCTTTCTCACACACACACACACACACACCAAATGAAATGAACAGTGAAAGTTCTCTGGATCCGGCAGATGCAGTGACTCACGGGATTTAACTAGTGTTTGTGACGCTTAATTCATTGTGACAGTCGGAAATGTTAAATCCTCGGGGCTTTGCACACACTCACGGCTAAGTAGGTTAAACAGAACAGAAGCAACGGGGATCGATTTCAGACGCTTCGCTTCAGACCGACATCAGCGTCTGATTCACGTAAACTCTGATAAACACTTCATATCACCAACCGGCTCATCGGCTCGTCTACTGTTCACACACACTGGGTTATTATACCATATATAGCTAATCTTATTCCTGTGTGTGTGTGTGTGTGTGTGTGTGTTCATGGAGACTGAGTGTTGTGGACTCGTGGGTGTTCATGCATCTACATTTTAATGGCACACTGAATGTAAATCTGCATGTAATGTCCTATATGAGAGATCTCCTGATGCTGTAATGAACACAGGGAACAAACTCTCTCTGTGTGTGTGTGTGTGTGTGTGTGTGTGTCAACATTTCATGATTCAATAAAACTGAGGTGCACAAAGTCTTTCTCGTGTGGCATCAGTCAATAACGCCTCAGATTCTCGACTCGAGTGAGTTTGGTGTTCACACTCATGCTGTCTAGATAGGGAGCGGGTTACATTAGATGACAAACCCAAACTCCAGATGAATCCACACACACACACACACACACACACACACACACAGGTGTTAATGCTGGTGATGTCACTCCTCTTTCTCCTGCTGCTCAGAGAAACATCGTGTTTTTCCTTTACAGTTTTTGTGCTTTTAATGATCTTTCAAACTCACCCACACACACACACACACACACACACACTGCATTTTCCTATGCCTCCACCTGCGAGTTTGTGTGTGTGAGTGTGTGTGTGTGTGTGTTATTGCTGTGTTTGTGAGAGTGTTTAGTGATGTGAATGAACACAGAAACCCTTGTCCAACGGAGACACTCACACACATCTGCACTCTCAGAACAAAAGCTGTCACTGGGGCTGTACCTTCTCAAAAGGTAAACTTTTGTCCATTTTAGGTGTTAATAAGTACATTTTTAGTGTTCATATGTACATTTCAGGAGCTAATATGTCCATTTTAGGTACTAATATGTATATTTTAGGTCCAAATATGTCCATTTTAGGTGCTAATATGTACACTAAGGTACCAATATGCAGCCTTTGGGTACAAAAGTTTACCTTTTGAAAGGTACAGCCCCAGTGACAGCTTTTGTACCTTTTGTTCTGAGAGTGTGGAATGAAGTAAACTGTTGTAGATTATAGATCACCAGCACCTGTAGCAGTGCCGACACACACACACACACACACACACACTGCGCTCACACACGTCTCTCTAGTTGCTAGAAAAGCCTGCACTCATTCGGCCGCCTTTCTTTTCAATTTTCTGCAGCAAACGATTGGAATAATTTAAAAAAATCTCTCAAACCTGAATCCTTCAATCCTATCAGCACTTTTAAAGCAACACTTTCTGAACTGAACATGTTAATATTACATCTATTAATAACACATGTTAATATCACATCTATTAATAACACATGTTAATATCACATCTATTAATAACACATGTTAATATTACATCTATTAATAACACATGTTAATATCACATCTATTACAGCGATGTGGAAACTACACGTCAGTCACGCTCAGGTCATCTGTCCTCCAGATATACGGCGTGTGTTCTTATTTATCATTATAAATTTACCCTAATTTTTGTCATTTTTTGTACTCTATATTCAGCATCTTAATTGAACCTGAACATTTTTATGATTATATATTTGAATGTCACACACAATGAGTAATGTTATGTTGCTTTGCACTTTTAGCCTCGTCTTGACCAGGTCGAACTGAGAACTTACTCTCAACCGATTAACCTGGTGTAATAAAAGTAAAATAAAGGGCGTGTTGTTGGGTTAATGTAGAAATTAGTTTGATTTCAAATGGCGGCTGCGTGAAATCAGTGTATAACAACACAAAGTTTAGACAAACTAAAGAGTAAAGTTTCATTATTAACAGCGAGTGATGGGAAAGTGTGTTGATAGGAATGCTCTTCCTCAGTCTTATAACATCTAAACATTCTCAACGAGTCAGAAAAATAATCTCAATTCAAAGGGAAACAAGATTATTTTTCTGACCTCGCTGGAAGAGGAGTCATTAGATCATGTTTGGATCATCAAATGAAGCACATTCGGAAGACTGAAAGTGAATGAATGTATTCTACAAACTGTTGAGTGAAAGTTTGAGTATGAGCTCATTCAGTGTGTGTGTGTGTGTGTGTGTGTGTGTGTGTGCCCACACATGCTCTAAGACGTGACACCTGCTGATTCACCCATGAGATTCACCTGAGTCATTTAACGGAGATAAATAAAGGCATCAGTCGCACACACACACACACACACACACACACACACAGATCCGCTGAAGCTTCAGAACACGACTGAAGTGATCTCTTGCTCTTCTGTAGAGACGGCCAGGTAAGAGCCTGTTTCTGTTGTTCTGTGACGATCTTTATTGATGTTAAAGTGAGTCTGACCGTCTGAGCTGGGCTGGGCCGAGTGATGCGTGCGGGTCATGTGGTTGAGCACATCAGTGTTATATTAACATTGGCACCACACTCGTCGTGTTATAGCGATTCATTATTCATTAGCGCCGGCTGCTCGGCTCTGGATCATTCACACTGAGTGTATTAATAACTGAAGTTTAGATGAAGTTAATGATGTTTGATGTTCATGTGTCCATCAGCGGCTCTTTCGGCCTGTTTTAAGGATCTAAAGCGCTCAGCACAAGCGCACTCATGTGTCTGAATCTGCTTTTCCTAGTTTACAGACGGGACAAATCGTCTGTGGTCATCTCTATTCTCTTAATGAGTTATGGGTGTTTTAGGGCTTTACGTGTAATAAACCAATCTAATCTCATTCCCTTTAAATGCCAGTTCGCTATTTACATGGAGGAATTA
This sequence comes from Cyprinella venusta, assembly GCA_038021265.1. Taxonomy (NCBI): domain Eukaryota; kingdom Metazoa; phylum Chordata; class Actinopteri; order Cypriniformes; family Leuciscidae; genus Cyprinella; species Cyprinella venusta. The sequence continues at coordinate 49,192,971 of CM075865.1, read as the reverse complement.
GTGAGGAAACTGTAAGTTTAAAGAGTTTTGAGTTTAAATCTGTGTGTGTGTGTGTGAGAGAGAGAGATAGTCTCCAGCAGATGCATTCGCTATTTGAAAATGAAAATGAAAATGAAAACTGTGTTGAGCTGAAACTAGCAAAACACACACTTCGGTGGCGGCACATCTCACGGAGTGTATGACAGGGCCTCGAGTCCCGACCGAGATTCTCCAGCTTTTCCTCACAGTCGCACAATTCACTCTCCTGCTTTAAATTCAGCGTTGCAGGTCTAAAAACACAAAAGTGGGTCAGAAGAGAATCATTTCTGGAGCCCGGCTGAATGTCAGAAGACATGAAGGTTCTGAGGGCACTTTAATAAGCGCCACCAAATATTCAATATTCCTGCCCGCGGATGGACAGGCGAGAGCGACTGCAGGCTAACGCTAGCGGCTAACGCTGAGCGCCGGAACCGAGACGTTTAAAGTAAGCCTTGCAGGCACTCGTGTGATCCGACGCATCGAGGCATTTAATGCTAAACACACGACACACACACACAGACACACACCAGTCCCTTACAATCAGTCACAGCATGTGTGTTTCTGCAAACATCTCGCTCTTCCTCAGTGTTGGTGAACATCTAATCATTCCTACATCAACACACATTCACTGGAGAAGCAACAATGAATAAAGATTGTTTAAAGAAACATGTGTCAGATTGAAGTGAGTTTGAACTAATATCTTCTGAATCTTAATTCAAAGAGTGAACGAGATCATTTTTCTGACTGCATTGGCAGATATTTTCTCTTACTTCAAACACACATTTTTCACTAAACAACACTTAATATCTTCAGTCATTTTGCTTCTTCTCCAGTAAATGTGTCTTGATTTCTGCCGAGGAAGACCCCGAGGAAGAGCATGTGTCGTGTACGAGTAAATCTGCCTGGAATCAGAGACGGTAACTGAGATTAAAAACATGTTTCTCAACATTACAAGTCTGATGTTGAACTCACATCTTTAACAACTAACTAACCCTAAATCACATCTTTAACAACTGGCTTTTGACACTAATCACTAATGACATTCAACAATCGTATCTTCATCATTGCCTTCTGAGAAATGTTTACTTTTGTTTAGAGCAAAACGGACTATCATCTAAATCTGGACCAATCACACAAACTAAACACAATCTGCTGTAAAGCTGCTCTAAAAATATAAAAGTGTCATTATTTCAGTGTACAGTCAGGGTTAGTACCTGGTTATTAAACAGTTATTGTAATTACTGTAATAAGTATATCACATGTAGATGGAGAACATGAATGTAAAATAAAGTGTTGAATTAAGCAGTTTAGAGTGGTTCCCAACCTTTTTTTGTCCGAGACCCCCCCCCCCCCCCTACATTTAATGATATTATCGCTCTTGTAAGCTTGCAGCAAGGATGATAAAATATGTTTTTTTTTTCAAACAAACGGTATTTATGCACAAATAATAGCCTATAATATTGAAAATACAATGACTAAAACATCAGTAGGCCCTTTGTAATTTAATAACATAAGCCTAGAAGAAGCCTATTAATTGGCCCTATTTGAAATGCAAAAATAAAAATATTCACACTGGTGTTTAGGTTAAAAAAAAGAATATCTGCTATTAAATGACTGTTGTCTGGGGCCTCAATACTTGCATGTTATCTGTGAGGCTTTATCAATGTGAGGCTTTATTTTTACGCTTTTGGCGCTATAGCGAGCGATAATAAACTTGCATTTATTAACAGAATAATGCGTCTTTCGGAAAGAACAGTGTAGCCGGAACTACTTCTCTCTGTGTACGTCTATGACGAGTCACGCAGGTACTGTAGTACTCCGCAGCGGCAGCGATCCCAACCAGTGTAAAATAGTCCCAATGTAAACACTTATTATAGGTGTACCATAGTGGTTCAGGATAAGACAAAAACACGGATTGGAAAATGGATTCATGATGAACTCACTCATTATATACGTTTTGTAAATTTTGAACAGAAAAAAAGTTAAGGACTTTTATTTAATGCTCATTGCTCAAACCTTCAAAATATGCCACGACCCCCCACAGAGCTCACTGAGGCCCCCTTGTGGGCCGCGACCCCCCTGTTGGGAACCGATGCTTTAGACGATTCTTCCTCTACGAATGAATTGAGTTTTTCCTCAGGGAGACGACAACACACCCCTGATGCGATACTGTAGACGGCTGCATAGTTATAATATTATCCCTGATATTATCAATCTTATAAGTGAAGAAGTTCATAAAGTCATTACTGCTGTGTTGCTCGGACACATGGGCTTGATTTTCTTTCGCGTTAGTTCAGCCACTGTTTCAAATAGATACCTAGGATTATGTTTATTTTCTTCTAATAGGTTTGAACAATAAGCAGATCTTGCTGTTTTTAAGGCCTCTCTGTATGCGATCGAGCTCTCCTTCCATGAAATACAGAACACCTCTGGTTTAGTTTTCATCCAGCTACGCTCCATGTTTCTGGCTGCTCTCTTAAGGTTCTGTGTGTGTGTGTGTGTGTGTGTGTGCGTGTGTGTGCGTGTGTGTGTGTGTGCTCGTTGTACCACGGCGTTGGACTATTTTCGGTAACACTTTACAATAAGATTCGTTAGTTAACATTAGTTAACTACATTAGTTAATATGAACTAATAATGAATAGCACATATACAGCATTTGTTAATCTTTGTTAATGTTATTTTCAACATTTACTAATACTTGATTAAAATCTTGTTAACATTAGTTAATGCACCGTGAACTAACATGAACCAACAATGAACAGCTGTATTTTCATGAACTAACATAAAGATTAACAAATGCAGCAACAAATGTATTGCTCATGGTTAGTGCATGTTAGTAAATACATTAACTAATCTTAACTAATGAACCTTATTGTAAAGTGTTACCCTATTTTCTTTAATCTTCTTTAAGAGCAACGGAGCAACTGCGTTTAAAGTGCTGGAAAAGAGAGAGTTAAAAGTTTCCGTCACATTATCGAGTTCTTCTAAGCTATCTGTGATACTAAGATGAAGAAACTGATCAGGAAGATTATTGATAATAGTGGCAGAGGTTATAGGTCTAACATATTTCTAACACGGAGTCGGCTTTGCTGCTTTGGCTGAGTGAAGTTTACACGAGACGAGATCTAGAGGATGATTACGACAGTGAGTGTTGTCTAACTCCAATTGAGTTTATAATGTCTTTAAATGCCAATCCCAATGCATCTTTTTCATTATCTTCATGTATAATAAATCACCAACTCTTAGTTCTTCATCTGCAGCCAGGACTGACTCTGATAGAAAGTCTGCAGATTCTGTGCCATTTATCAACGAATAGGACTCTTGACAATTAATTTATAATAAACTGCAATATTCCATAAAAACAAGAATTTTCCATTTTGCTTTAATTGTGATTTAAAACCAAGTCTTCATGAGGAGGCTGAAACACACACACACACACACACACACTGTCAGCTGTGTTGTTGTTTAGGGCGGCACAGCCATGGTAATGTCCTCTGAGAAGAGCGAACGAATGCTTGGCACGACGCGATACTGTTGACTTTACGAGAGAATAAACACAAGCAGCGTCCGTCCGTGTGTGTGTGTGTGTGTGTGTGTGTGATTATGAGCCTCACACCCTGCGCTAAGTTTCACCCAATGACGACAGTAACTTTGAAGTAATGATGAGTGTGTGTGTGTGAGTGTGTGTTTCATAAGTCAGCGTGTGTGTGTGTGTGTGTGTGTGTGTGTGTGTGGTGTGATGGTGGGGCGGAGAGTGTTTTGGCAGCGCTGAGGTTTTGTCATGAGTGTGTGTGTGTGTGTGTGTGTGGTGTTCCTCCCCCAGATCTGAGATGAGTCACGATGATCTCCACTCATTAGTGCTGTTCCCTACACACACACACACACACACACACACACTCCGAACCGAACCTGAGGAAGAGGAGAGCCAGAACCGCGACGGGGAATAAACACAGAAGAAACTTTCCTGGCTGGACGAGTGAGATCACGCTCAGACCTCCATCCCACAACACACACACACACACACAACCACAGAACGAGTGTGTGTTCATGTGTGTATGAGTCGCCTTCACACTCCTTTCTGATCCACTAACACTTCACAGGTTCATTAGTTTACATGATTTAACTAGTGAACATGAACTATGAACGATAAGCATTTATTAATCTTCAGGCTGATCTCATGAAGTAGCGTGTGTATGACACGCCAATTCGTATTTGCATTTTTGGCGTGTTATGAAAACGCATAATCGCTTTTCAGCGTGTTTATGAACGCCGTTGACTTAACGTTATATAAATATAGGACTTACCTCAACCCCGTCCCTAAACTTAACCGTCACTGGGGTTAATGGCATTTATGACTGTTCCCTTACCATCCTAGGGAAATAAAAGATATGACTTACCTCAACCCTGACCCTAAACTTAACCGTCACTGGGGTTAATGGCATTTATGACTGGACATTTGACGCGCGTGTTCTGACACGCGGGATGACGCGGACGTTAATGGCGTAGACATACACGCATACACGCGGATACACGCGAATAGCTCAAAATGCGTAGAAATAATACGCCACTTGACTCGAAAGTGGCGTGTATGTTTACGCAAAAGTCATGATGTCATGTTGTAATCTTAGATAACATTAATTTCAACATTTACTACTTTATTAAAATCAAAGGTTGTATTTGTGAACTTTACAGTTAATGCACTGACATGAACAAACAATGAACAGCTGTTTTTATAAACTAACATTAACAAATACAGTAACAAATAAATTGCTCATTATTAGTTAATGTTAATAAATGACCTAATCTTAACTAATGAACCTTATTGTAAAGTGTTACCAAATTCCTAAATCAAGATGCCGTTACTAAAGGAGTAAATAAGATATTATGTCTCGTTTTCTTGGGAAATAAATAAAACTGAAGTGAGTTGTTGCTTAAAACATGCAAAGTATCCGCCAACGGGATAAGAAAACTAATCTTGTTCTGTTTGAATGAACATTATTAGTCTGTCCCCGATGGCAGATAATTGAGCTTGTCTTAAACAGAAACTCACTTTGATTTATTTCCCCAGAAAACAAGACGTAATATCTTACGGCGTTTCACTCATCTAGTAAACGCATCTTGATTTAAATGTTTAGATGTTTGGACTGGAAACCAGACAAGAATACTGGGTAAGAAAAGCATGTTTTACAGTGTGTGTGTGTGTGTGTGTGTGTGTGTGTGTGTGTGTCGGTTCTCGCTGCTCTTTTACATAATCTTGAACCGATCCCTGAAAATCTCCTAACAGGCGAAACTCTACAACCAGCAGTGTGTGTGTGTGTGTGTGTCAAATCTTCTGAGGTCACTCTTCATGTGAGTGTTTCTGTGGTGAGACTCAACAAACACATTAGTCTCATTTTGACCCTTACACACACACACACACACACACACACACACACTTTAATGGTTTGTTTGCCATCCGTTTGGCCCGGTTTAAGCCTCAGGCTCTTCCACATCATTCCGGCACAGAATCACACACAGAAGAAACACAAGCGTCCTTGAACACACACACACACACACACACACACTGTGTGGGGCCGTATTTATTGACACAGAATTGTAAAGCTAAAAGTAGATCCTACCCAGCTGACAAAAATAAGTTGTCAGAACGTTTTTCTAACATTCCCTTTAGGTTGGGAAAATGTAATTTATTTATTTTAAGTTATTTGTACTTGACTGATGTTCTCTTTCTATTAAGAGTTCTAGATCAACATTCAAGGGTTTTTCCTCCATTCTGTCCCTGATGGAGTTTGGGTTCCTCCACTGTTGGGGACATTTACAGTAATATTCAACTATATTATTGCTCTGCCGTACTTTAGGTGGACATTGACGCGGTTTTCTTGGAGAAACAAGCCTGTTGTATATTTTCATGTTGTCACTGAAGCTGCTTTGACACAGTCTGTATTGTAAAAGCTCTGTATAAATAAAGGTGACTTGACTTCTTTCTCTTTTGGAGGGAAATGTTTTCCCGTGCTTTCGTGGTTGTCATGGACACCAGCACTCCCGGCGTATGAAATGACAAAATAAAGTTACGTAACTTTAGTCTAGTAATTTCCCCATTAGCAGGAGCCGGTCTACCTCTGCTGAAGAACGGAGCGATATTTTCATTGGCTCACAGTAATGAATCATCTGATTGATTCCTGAAGATCTTCCTCAAGCAGCTCAACTTCATGACCAGGTTAAACTGACCAGCAAACAACTAATTAACTTCTAGAACATTCTGCTAACATTCGCATTAACTTATGAAAATATTTCTGAATGTTCTCTCAACATTCACAACGTCCAGGTTACACACACACGCACACACACACACACACACACACACACACACACTTCTCTTCAACATCACTGATTCTGTAGTTTGAGCTCAAAAGGTCTTGATTTGATATTTTGTGATCTAATGTTATTCAGATAATACGTCTGAATGATTTCGGTGTGTAAATCCTGACAAACTCCATCAGCTCAGATCTCCAGCAGTGTGTGTGTGTGTGTGTGTGTGTGTGTGTGTCAATCAGCTCAGATCTTCAGCAGACGCAGTGACTCAGACATCATCACATCACCTGTCCATCATCATCATCACCACAGCATTAATGACAGAGTCGTGTGTGTGTGTGTGTGTGTGTGTTTCTCTATCCCGGTGGGGATTTTAGCCTGAATGCACACACGCACACACACACACACACTCACGGGGACTCGTGTCACTGCGGGTCTAAACTGAGTCCCCGTGGGTGAACACGCTTATAAATCACACAGAATGATTATTATTATTTTGAAAATGTAAAAATGCAGAATGTGTCCTGTGATGGGCAGGGCTAGTGTGTGTGTGTGTGTGTGTGTCCTGTTGCTCATGTGTTGTGAACATGAGTGTGTGAGAGCATCAGACGTACTTCACGATGCTAAAACAGTATTTTTAGATCTTCTCTCTGCTATAAACGGACTGCTTTTGTTTAGATGTTTAATCAGCAGGAGTTAGTCATCCACCGGTGCTGAATGATCTTACCATCACATGCCAACAGCTCCTGTGTGTGTGTGTGTGTGTGTGTGTGTTTGTATGGAGTCAAAGGACGCGACCTCTGTGACTTCAAAGGATCCCTCTCTCTCTCTCTCACACACACACACACACACACACACACACACGAGGCCAAAGGCGCTATTAGACTTCTTTTAAACACAAAATGTCTTTGTGGGTCCAGTCTCAGAAGGAGATCATGGGAAAGCCGTGATCTTGGATCTGGAGTCGTCGCTCAGGTGTGTGTGTGAGTTTCCTCTGTTCTTCTAAATGAACCGGTTGAGTAATTAAACGAGATGAAGTGAAATATGGGAACGTGTGTTACATGTCACACTCCGGCACTAACATCTTCACCGTCATCTGTTGTCCGACTGCAGAAACCGTGGAGAACTGGAGATGTAAGCAGCATTAGACTGGACTAACTCAAACACTCAACAAAAACTAAACAAAACAGGACAGGAGCGGATCTGGCACACAACAAACACACACATCACACAGACGACGACCGCTATAGACCGGACACAGGGACCAAATCAGGGAAACGACACAGCTGACATCATCTTCATCTTCATCTGCTTCTCTTTATTTTCAGGCTGATGTTAAAGTTTGATGAGCCTCTAATATAAATCTAGAAACATCAGTGTGGAGACGAGCCGACCGGATTAAACTCCCCGTGAAGAAGCGTTACTAATGTGACACACACACACACACACACACAGTGTTTGAAGCTGCTCAGCTGAAGATGCGAAACGCTCTTCATTTCACGTTCTCAAGGTTATGAACAAACGTTGACGTTAATAGAGTGTTTGTTCAGTCTTTAATGTTCTCAAAATGTACAAAACTATTTTTAGTTGATGTTGTTTAGTTGGATGTTCATGTAACAGAACGAACGTTGACATAAAGTTTAAAGATTGAACGGTTCCCTGAACACTCACACACTGAAGGACATGTTTCTGTGCCGATGGCGAGCCGGTTCTCTTCTTCATGGTCAGAATATGAATATATCTGATCTCAAAAATCACATTTCAATTCTTGATTTCTGTAATTGTATTTTCAGTAGTTGAGTGTCACCATAGACTGCCATTCAGATTCAGTTCTTGATTTATTACTAGTTGAAATTCCAAGATGACATCAGAAAACTAGTACATTTTCTTACTAGTAAAAATCCTATTTTTTTTTTTACATAAATAATTGCATTTTTGCTAGAGCAAATGTTCTTGATATCAATGACTGAATTGCTAATGATAAAAATGTTCATTTTTGATAATTCGATTAGTGTTAACTTGGCTATTTTAGATCTGATATTACTCTCCTAAATATAGATATCAGGAACACATTCACAGATAGGCCTATCCAGAATTAATATTTCATGAATTATTGATATCAACGACTGACTTTGACTGGCAGCCTATTGTGACATTTCGGGAAAACACGATTATAGAAATCCAGAATTATGGTTTTTATTTTAAATGTAATTCTTGTCATCAGTAATTGGTATTTCTGTGAGTGATGATGTCAGTGATGATCTCAATAATTAGCATTGTTACTGGTGGATATTCCTGATATTGAACTTGTGGAAACTGAATTGTTGATGTGAAGAATTACTGTAATATAAGAAACTCTTCACATGTGCCGCTGATCTGGGTTCGATCAGGATATTTGTTGTGATGTTGCCATAGTATTTCTACAAAACATCAACATCTGCTCCAGTCACACACACACACACACACACACACACACACACACTGTTTCTGCTGATGATGATGTCAGACATTCATAAAGATATTCCCACAGCTCTCGGTCCTCTGAGACGATGAAGAACCTTGAGTTCATTTCAGAAACAGAGTGAGCTGTGATGAACACACACACACACACACACACACACGGCCTGGATCAGACGACAGGCCAGCCTGGTCCTGTTCCCGGATCAGCAGTTCTGCAGGCCCACTATGATCTGTGAACACCTCCACATGTGTATAATCCTAAAACCGCGGGAGGAAGATCCTCAAATGGCCTTTACGAGCGTCACATGATCAGTCACATGATCAGTCACACGACAGCTGAAAAAATCGAATTAAGACACGGAAGAGTCGGTCCGTCTTAATATGACAGTGATCTGAGTAACACAGCATTGGGCTAGTGCTTTGATCTTTAACGTGTGTGTGTGTGTTACTAAAGCTCTCCACTGTAAACACACCGCTTTTCCTCAGTGTCACTTACATCAAGACACATTTACTGGAGAAGCAGAATGACTGAAGATATTAAATCAAATAAAATCTCTGCCAGTGGGCTCGGGAAATACACTCGTTTTCACTTTAGATTAAAATGATTTTTCTGTTCTTTTTTTTAAAAGTACAAACATATTTAAACTTGATTAAATCATAACTTCACCCATTTAGCTTCTCCAGTAAATACAAAAGAAGACACGAAATATTAAGCACGGATTCTTAATTGTAATGTACATGAAACAGATAATATGATCTAATAGCAAGTCAAGAATTTATACAGCGCTTTCACAATATAGACCAAATCAAAGCAGCTTCACAGAATCAATCAAAACATAAGAATTATGTTATTATGTAATGTGTGTGTGTGTGTGTGTGTGTGAGTCTGTACTAATTTTCATCCGTGAGTAACTCGGTCAGTGTGACTGTAATGCGCTGTGACGCGCTCGTCTCGTCTCTCTACGCTGGACACACACACACACACACACACACACTACAAAAAAAGCTTTTTAAATAAAAATTAAGAGAGAAAAAGCTAACTTTTCACACAGATTGTTTTTCTTACTTTTCTTACTGGCAGATAATTTCCGAAGTTTAAGGAAAAACTCTCTTCATTTTGATTTATTTCCCCAGTAAACAACACATAATAGTGAATGCATCTTGATTTAAGAATTTTACTAAATAAGACAAGCATTTTTTTTTTTTGCAGTGCTTACACACACACACACACACACACACACACACACACACACACACACAGCCTCTGTCAGATGAGATCTCGCGGCCCAGAGCGCCGTCTGTCTCCGGTTATTCCCTCTCTCTCCGCGGGACGAGATCATACGGAGGAAGTGATGTCAGAGTTCAGTGGGTCACGCTACATTACTTCACACTCCACATCCCTCACACTGCGCCAAACACGTCTAAACACTGAGATTCAGACGCTGAAATAACTTCATTTACTCTTCAGACGGAAACACATCTGACATTTCTGCTCCGTCATGTTCCTGTGGAAGTGAAGCGTCCACACTGTAAAAAAATATTGTTGGTCTAACTTAAAAAATAAGTAACCTGGTTGCCTTAAAATTTTAAGTTGATTGAAATGGAAAAATTGAGTTAATACAATGAAGGAGAATTTAATTTAATCACTAGAAACTCAAAATATTATGCTATCTTAACTACATAAATTATCTAAGTTGATTTGACAAAAGAAAAAATGTTGTGATTACAAATCATGAAAATGTTTTTTACAGTGATTTAATCTAATTTATATATATATATACACTGTAAAACAATATTTTCAAGATTTGTTATCACATTTTTTCTTTTGTCAAATCAACTTAAATTATTTATTCAGTTCAGATAACTTATTATTTTGAGTTTCTGATGATTAAATCAATCTCCTTCATTGTATTAACTCACGTTTTCCAGTTCAATCAACTTAAAATATTAAGGCAACCAGTTTACTTATTTTTTTAAGTTAAACCAACAATATTTTTTTACAGTGCAGCGATCGGGGTCAGTGTCACCAACAGAGACAGACGTAAATCTGCAACGCTTTATTATGTCGCTTGTTTTTATCTAAACTTTCTTAAATCAAGACACATTTACTGGAGGAGAACAAGGACTGAAGATATGAAGTCAAGTTTTATGAAAAACGAGTTTGAGTTTAAAACAAGGACTGATATCTGCCAGTGGAGTCATCATCATCTGTTTCCCTCTGGATTGGGGTTATTATTCCGACTCCTCTGGCAGATATTGGATATATTTTAGGCACAAACTCGCTCCGTTTTCCTGAGATCAGCCCTGCATGTGAAGCCACGATCGTGTTGTCATTAACGGATGAAGAAGCCGCTGGTGTTTTTGGATTCCTCATCGAGACAGAAGGAGAGAGGAGACGCTGGACCGATCACTCGCTTCTCTCCTGACGGCCATATTAGCCGAACCCTAACAGAGACCAGTGAACTGATGACATCACGGTCTACGCATCACTTCCCCTCCCGCCGCCAGAGATGATGCGTTAATTATCAGGAGGTCAAAGGTCACACAGTCTGGATCGTTCGGCCTCCGCGAATTACTGCGCTCGAAAAACTGCTGGGTTGTTCCAACCCAACTTTGGGTCAAATGTGGACCAACCCAGCCATTGGGTTACATTTTATGTTATTTTTTAACCCAACTTTTGGCTTTGTCCATTTTGTTTTAGAGTGTATGTTTCGGGGCATGTGTGTGTTTTCCATAACATCACCTGTCCTCAAAATATAATTACAAAATATCATTAATGTGTTTAATATGAAGAGTTTACAGAAATGGTTTATTCGTGCACGTTTCTGGCACATAATTATATGGGTTAATAAGAACATGTTGTGAACCGGACAGAAATCAAATCCACTGGAGTTTAAAGCAGTCGCTAACTACAGTAATGACTGACTGGAAGATATTTAAGCTCAACATATATTTCAGCTCATTATCAAGGGTTAGTAATAAATAACACACAGGGTTAGGGTTAGTAATGTTACCGTTTGTGCTGTAGTACAGTAATAATGTTCAGTGTTATTTGGTGTTTAAAGCGCCGGAATCAACAGCAGACTCGGGCTGATCAACCCTCCGGCACTCCAACACGACATTTGGAGATGCGAGATAAACACACATGTTGAGTTGGAGCGCAGTCTGGGGTCTGACCTGCTGTCCATCTGTCTGACACACACACACACACACGTGTGCGCACACACACACATGCGAGCACACACACACGCGTACACACACACACACGCGTGCACACACACACACACACATGACCATGAGAGACTCTTCAGTTCACACATTTAATATCTGCAAACAATGCTGTTCTCACTCAGTGTGTGTGTGTGTGTGTGTGTGTGTGTGTGTCTTGTTTCTGGTGAAATAAATCAAAATGAAGAGATTTGTTACTTTAAAAAGCTGAATTTTCACACAGAAACAAGATTATATTCCTGACCCCATTGGCAGATAACTGTGCTTGTTTTATGCAAAAACTCACTTCATTTTGATTTATTTCACCAGAAACAAGACATAACATCTGATGGGGTTTCACTCATCTCCAATCCTGATTTAAGAATGTTTAGATATTTTTGGAAGCACGACACACACACACACACACACACTGAGTGAGAACAGCATTGTGTGAGTTACATTCGTTGCTAAAGCATGTAAAGGAAATCCCTATAAACATTGCCATCATTTTACAGATTGAAATGTCTAATATTGGAGCATCACTCCAGGAAAGCGTCTCTTTTACACATACCTGAAAAGTTAGCGGTCTGAAGGGTTTTTAAAGAGCCTCTTCTGCTCATTTATTTGAGGTAGTAATACTGTGTAATTTTACTCCAGTGTAAATCATCTGTTCTCTGTGGGAATATACAGTAAAGTGTAATTTATTCCTGAATTTATCATCATTACTCCAGTCTTCAGTGTCACATGACCCTTCAGAAATCACTCTAATATGAGGATCTGATGATCAACACACAGTTATGATTATTATCAGAACACAGCTTCATATCTGTGGAAACTTCATGATTCTTTGATGAATAAAAAGTTAAAAAGAACTGCATTTATTTCAAATAGAATATTTTATAAAATTATAAATGTCTTTGCTATCACTTTTGATCAATTTAATGCATCCTAACCCATAAAAGTATTAATTTCTATTTTTGAACTTGAGCTGAACAGGTTAATGAACTGAACAGATCTGAACGACGAGTTGCTCTACAGTTGAATATTCATTTCTCCCGTATTTGATGAAGTTTGCATTATTGATTGTAATTTGGTTATTATTGAAGCTGCTGTGAATCGATCTGTTCTGTATAATGAATCGATCGATCGTTCAGATGTTGCTGCATCCCCGAGGAACGTCTCACAGCACGTCTGAGATCTCTGATTATTATTATATTAAGTGCGTGTGATTTTACACTGGCTGATATGAGCTTACCCATGATCCTCGTGGAGCGAAGGCACAGACGACTGCAGCTGGAGAGGGTTTGATGAACAGGAAGTGATTGTCCATCTATTAATATTCCTCACAGACTGCAGGAACATCCAGTTTGTCCTGCAAACCTGAAAAACATAGAAAGAACAGATTGACTGTTATTTCGACTGCTGTGTGTGTGTGTGTGTGTGTGGTGAATCACCGTGTGTTCCTGAAACTCGCTATGAGTGAAGAAAATGATTCACTTTCCCTTCTAAACGAATCTGAGCTTTCGCAACACAAAGTTCTGCTTCTCCGTCTCTTTCAGAAACTCAAACATGAAGAAAGTGAGGATGAACACGAGCGAGCTGCTGTCAGCCTGCGTTCGGCTCACACACACACACACACATTACAGAGAGAGAGGAGAGAAGAGGACGAGTTAGACGAGACTGTGTGAATCAGTGGATATAAAACACCATTAAACAGATGAAGATCTGAGCGTGACGAGGAGGAGAGTTAGAGATGAACATCTGCCCTCTGTCTGCCCTCATCACACACACACACACACACACACACACACACACACACACACACACACACACACACACACACACACACACACACGCACACACACACACACTTTAAAGAGGCTACATGATAAATGCTCTACCTTTCTGCTCGCTCTCGCAGCGCGCGCTCGTACGTGCACACTTCACAAGTCATCTACAGCAAGGAGGTCAATAACATTATGTTTCCAGAGGTAAGAACAGTTAAATACATATATTGTTTGAGAGAAGACAGAGTTCTGTTTGCGAGTGTAGGCTACTTGCTGACTAGCAGTGGTGGGCTGGCAGAGTCATCTGCAAGGGGGTAATCCATCAGCCGGAAGCTGAAGCTCCCTCTGGGGGCCGTCATTGTAGCCCACTATCACCTGCTGTTAGCATCCCATTGACTCCCATTCATTTTGGCGTCACTTTGACAGCGAATAACTTTACATCTGAGGCGTCCAAAGACTCCATTTATCCATTATTTATTTCTAAAGAAACACGACAATGTATAAAAGGCTCCATTACTTTGTATGTTACGTTATGGCCACGAAGAAGCCGTTCTTGTAAAAAAATAGGCTAAAAATTGCGTCATAATCCATCGACTGTCCGTCGCACAGTAAAAAATTACTGTATAGACAGGAAGAGAAGCTCGCACAGCCTCGCGTGCAATCTTTTACGGTCTAAAGTCAGTCCATGGCACAAATAGAAGCAAAATGACAAAATAACAAATCAGAATACTTACCAAAAGTTGCTCCAGGTCGCGATTCGCCGTCTCTGTGCACGATTAAAATTTCTCTTGGAACAGCTACTATAAGTCGGTCAGTTTGCTCACGTGACAACCACGCCGTCAAGCTCAGTTGGAGCCTGCGCAGAACGCCTGCTATCAGGAAGTGAGTGCCCATGTTGAGCTTCTCTCCGTTGAAATCAACGGGGTCGCTGTGTCCATTTCTTTTACTGTCTTTTTTTATTATTATTAAATCTTAACAAAACAGTAAGTACATATAGTAAGACACAAATAAAGTCATTAATACAGAAAACACAATATTAAACAATAACAGAGCCAGGGGGAGCTTCAAATAAATACATTAAAGATGGAGCATAACTGAATGGTTTTAGCAGCCTTCTTATTTTGAGAATCATAAATGGATTTGATGTACTGTTCTGTCTCCTTACCAAAAGCAATAAAGGAAGGTTTTGAATTACTAAATTTGGCTTTGTGAATATGATATTTCCCTAAAATGATCAATAGATTAATTAAGTATATTTCTTTTTGTTTTCTACCTTTGTCATTTCTTTTACTGTCTATGGTGATCTGAGGGTTTTCAGCGACGTCACGTTCTGGGCGGTAACCCGGATGAGTGGCCATTACGGAGGCACTCGGATGTAAACTGCACTGTTAATGTACGACTGAACACACTGTTACACTAAAAAACCCCGTGGTAGATGCGAACTCATATAGAGAAGGACCTTATTCATTTGGATAAAGATGGGCATCGGACAGCTTTTTGACGCGCTGCATTTTTTCAATTGTATACAATTGAAAAAATGCAGCGCGTCAAAAAGCTGTCCGATGCCCATAGCGGCGGCCCATAGCTGTCCGATGCCCATATCCTCGCGGCGCTATAGCCGGATAGCCTGGATGCTTTGCGGAAAATACATAACATGAACGCGCTTGACGTCACATCCGTAGACAGCGCGGAAAAAGTTTGACGCGACAGAAAATAGGAAAAATAGGATTACAGGCTTATAGGTGCACCCACTGTGAGTGGACACGGTGTCAGTATGCTCATAAGGAGATGTTTGAGGCTATTGTTATGTTTATTTTGCTGAATAAGCTGCATATATCCCTCTTTAAGTCCGTGCCATCACAATCGTCTCCAGTAACATCTGAATCTTGCTTCAGCTTCTGTTGCTTCAACATGTTAAGGGAATAAACATCACACATGATCATGGAAAAGCTCTAAATAAATGTGTGTTTCTGTGACCGGTGCACACACACACTCTCACACACTCACACTGCAAACACACTCTTCATCAGTGTTTCTGTCTCGTTCTCCAGCACAGATATCTGATCATTCTTTGACACACATTTACTGGAGATATTCAGACTTGAAGTGAAGTGAGTTTGTGCTTAAAACAAGAACAGATATGGAGTCAGAAAATAATCTTAATTCAAAGGTTTGGGTGAAAAGTCCACTGGCAGATAATTGTTCTTGTTTTAAGCACAAACTCACTCATTTTGATACAGTTTTTATTAGTCTTCATATCTTCAGTGATTTTGCTTGTCCAGTAAATGAATCTTGATTTAAGAGTGTTGTGTTCCTAATCCATGACCTGTTGATTGAGAATTAGGGCTGCTAATGAAGCCAGCGTGACCCCTCTGTGTGTGTCCCAGCTCTCGGAGACTCCTGCAGGGCTGGACACACAATAACATGACATTCCCACATTTAAAACTAAAGGTTAATGCATATAATGAAGCCTGCAGGGCGGACTGGTGTTCCCGTTAGCCGTGAGTGTGTCATGCTAATGTACACAGGTGTGTGTGCGTGACAGCAGGTGTGTGTGACAGCGGGTGACCTTGGAGCGCGCTCCTGTCCACACGGTCCTCTGTTCCCGTCGGTGGAGATCATCTCTGCGTGGAGGACAGCGAGACCTGACGTGTGTGTCCAGTTCGTCACACACAAAGTTAATTTATGCAACGCTACCGTCGTAAATGTCACGACTCGCCACAGGAGCTTCAGACATGAGCTGAGCTTTACACCCAGTCTGATTCAGATCTCATGTAGATCAGACGTTTGGTCTCTGATGTCTTTAGTCTCAGACAGACTGATGATGATGGTCGTGATGATGAAACACACTAAACACGTCCATGTCCTTCCTCTGTTTCGGTCTGGTTTTCCAGCACAAATATCTAAACCTTCTTACATCAGGACACATTTACAGGAGATGCAAAATGACTGAAGATATAAAGTCTTGATTAATGAAATGTGAGTTTGAGCTTAAAAGAAGAACAAATCTCTGCCAATGCAGTCAGAAAAATAAACTTTTGTAACACTAGGATGACCCTCATTGGTTCTCGGTGAAGCCTAATGTGCCGTGTAACTCTAGAATGATCCTCATTGGTCCACAAAGGGAAACAATATTATTATTTCCGACTCAGACTTTTTTCTTGTTTTAGGCTCAAATTCACACATGCATTTTTGATGAAACAAGACTTAATATCTTCATTCATTCTGCTTCTTCAGTAAAAATATCTTGAATTAAGAATTTTTCATTTTATTGCTGAAAAAAGAGACAGAATCAATGAGGATGAACAGTATTGCACGTTATCATGAGTGTGACACACATATCCAAAATCTGAATCTGGAGCATCCTCACCCGTTTGATCCGCCTTCACAGAAGCATATGCTGGTTATGAACGTTCCTCTCCAGAACCCTCCCGTGTGACCCGTTCTGAACTTCTGAGACATCACCGTGGCAACAGAGTGACGCACACCTGCAGATGCCGGTCCATATGAGGCCGTGACGGACTCACCCGGAGAACTATTCTGGACCTGAACGTTCACCCTCCGCTGTCCTCCAGAGACGTGCGTCAGTCAGTCAGCAGAAGTGGGATGCAGACGACTCACTTCACTCAAGTCAGCATCAGATCTAATAATGTTGTAAAGTTAATCGGTTATGATCAGAGAATCAGCTCTATAGAGACAAGAGTGTCATTATTCAGCTCAGGTTTGGTTCTTATGATAAACTCAAACCTGGTCTGTCAAATGTTTTGTTTTTGCGTTTTCTGTACAATAAATGACATTGACTTGAGCATCTAATGCAATGACATTCAGACAATATAAGTGTAATTAAAGACTGACGGGAACCCAACATAGTGTCGGCCCATGTGAAGTCCACGAGTGCCAGATGTGGGCCGGATCCGGGCCGACGCCCTGTTGCTGTGTGGGAATGTTCATATTAACTAGTATACAAACTAATGTTTAAGATTAGATTAGATCTTTATTGTCATCATTGCACATTTTGTGGGAGCAATCCAATTTGCAGCATTAAAATACAAGATAATTTAGCATTTCACATTAAAATACATTTAACCCTTAATATAAATAAATACTCAAAATATACAACAAATAAAACACAAAAAGCCATGTTTCATTGAGCCCAGGTGTTACAGCTTTGTGTTTGTGAAGAGTGATACAGATACTAGACATGACTTTCAAATTAAAGATTGCTATCAAAGAGCACACACACACACACACACACACACACAGGTTTTTAACCAATGACGAAGCCTTAACACACAGCAATCATCGAGAGTTAGACAGTATTCTAGGTTACTATGTGAGGACATTTTTTGTCCAATAATTATCTCTGTTTTATTAGAGTTGAGTCGTTGGAAATCACTAATCATCCAATTTTTCAACTGTAGGATTTCTATCCATGTAGAAGTTTCAATGCTATTATTACTAGCGCTGCTAAAGGGAGAGCTCCGGGTCGCCGCATCGCCATCTAACACTATTGTAAAGTGACACAAGTAAAATGTCTCTAGTCTCAAAACAGAAGCACAGATGAACTGAGTCGATGATAGAGAGAGTGGAGTTACACCTGTATGAGAAAGAGCAGCGTGAACATTCTGATGAACATCTGAGGAAAGACAGACATCATGAGGGAGTAAATGAGGACAGAACTCAGATGTTCACACACACACACACACACACACACGTGTTTTTAGCATCCTCTGCCTCATATGAGGGTTTTATCAGCATGTGTCCAGAACTGAAGAGAGGAGGATCTAAATGTCAGCTGAGATATCAGATAAAACAAAAGCTGAACCTCACTGTGAACATGACTCTCTCTCTCTCTCTCTCTCTCTCTCTCTCTCTCTCTCTCTCTCTCTCTCTCTCTCTCTCTCTCTCTCTCTCTCTCTCTCTCTCTCTCTCTCTCTCTCTCGCTCTCTCTCTTGTAGCGTTTGTTCAGCCCACCTATGATGAGTCAGTCTCCCACTCGCTGACACTCTCGGCCAATCAGAGAGCTCACTGCTGCCACTGCTGCCGTCAGAGCCCCGGTGATGAACACACACACACACACACACACACACACGCACACACACACTCACACACACGCAGAGCCCTACCCATAATCCTGTGCCAGGCGAGAGCAGGGCATGAGAAACAGCAGCTCTCTTCGGGTGGGACACAAACTCCTGAGCATCCGACAGACACACACACACACACACACACACTCACACACACACACACACACACACACACACACACACACACTAGTGACGGACACACATAGTTCTGTCCTACACTTTGCGTCAATGCTTTTGGCCGCGGCTCATTTTTCTTGTAAAGCAGAATAAAGTGAAGTCAGATGTGGAACAGAATCACACGGCAGAACAAACCAAAAGAAGAGAGATGAGTAGAGGACGAGCGAACCGGCGTCAGCGTCTCAGACCTGATCATACAGACATCATTCTGATCATACAGACATCACTCTGATCATACAGACATCATTCTGATCATACAGACATCACTCTTCTGTGCTGTTCATCTCTACAGCTCTTTATACAGTACAGATGGTTTCAAAGCAGCTTTACAGTGATTAACAAGGAAATGACCATCAATGATTGTCTCCAGATCAGATCAGATCAGCCACAACACCTGATGTGGTCAGCCGGATCCGGGCCGTATCCAGACCAGATGGAGGACACGCCCACAACACTTTTCCCAATATTGATTGCATCAAAGCAGCTTCACAGAATCAATCAAACCTTAATAACAATGTTGGTTTCTTAGTGGAAAAAACATCCGCGTTTGGTAGAGCTGATCAAGGGGATTACTGATGGGTTAATTAATCTGAATATCCTCAACTGAGCAAGCCAAAGGTTACAGTGGTAATGAACCCCAAAACTCCATCAGGTGACCCAATAGTGTCCTAAAACTCAATATTAATAATATTGAGTTAACTCCCAATATTACTTTGATACAGAATTTTGTTTTATTTTTTCACTTCGGGGGAGAGACGCGAAACGAATTCACACCGGTTTATCTGTGGAGTGGGACAGGGATCCTCTATAGGGAGAGGCTGGTCGGCACTTCAGCTCTGCATTGCAGACACACACACACACACACACACACACACACACACACACGAGCAAACATGCTGGAGACGTCACTTCTGATTGGAGTGAGTGAATCTTGGCCAAGGCCTGTAACCGCAGGACACACACACACACACACACACACACACACACTGAAGACAGCGCAGGGATCGTGATGTCAGGCCCCGTCACACTCCCTGATCACTGACATTTACAAGCATCCACTGGAGCGCATTAAACACTCATTACTGACACACATTTACACACACACTCATTATAACACACATACACACACACATTATGACACACACATATACACACACTCATTATAACACACATACACAAACGCTCATTATGACACACACATATACACACACACTGATTACTGACACAAACCAGAGCCGTCGCAGCTCATGCAGTGAATGCTGGGTAACGGCTGGAATCAGCACCACACACACACACACACACACACACAATTCACTAAAAATGCTTTTAGAATTACAATTCTAACCCTGAGATTGAGTTAAGGAAGTACAATAAAAAATGACTGAAATCTAAACAAAATTCAATAATTCCAATTCCATAAGTAACACCAATAAGTGATTTTTTTTTAAAATCTAAAGTCAGACTTTGAATGACACTGTTTCTGCAACACTGAAGAACACTTAATTTCCCAGAATGCATTACCTGCAGGATTGATCAGAGGTCAGAGGTCACGCATGGCACTGTGTCCAGACATGTACACACATCTCCACCATCATGGTTATTTCATGTGCTATTATCAAGTATTATTTTTTATATTTCTAAATTATTTTATTTTTATTTGTCAGTAATTTTGCCATGACAACATGTGCAATATTTATTCATTAATTTGATTTCAGCTGTCACTAATTAACAAAAATCTGTATTAGTTAAGGTTAATGATAATAATACTGACATGAACACTTAAATAAGGCTGATCCTGCAGCAGCACTAGTCCTACATGGAATAATTTATGAAGCGTTCATCTCTTTTATTATTTTATCAAAGCAGAAGCCAATCGAGGCTGAACACGACATCATGAGGTTTGTAAATATGATTTTAAAGAGCTGAAGCGGTGAGATGAGGCTTTACTGAGATTAGAGGATGAAGTCTCTCATCGGAGAGATTCTCCTGGAGAAGCGATGGAGAACTCAGTGTGTGTTCAATCATGAGATCCTCTGCTGCCCCCTGCTGATCACACACACACACAGAGAGAGAGAGAGATCTCATTTCCCTTCCATGCCGATGATGATTCCCACTTAAATCCGAACTCCATGCAGGTTTAGATTTGATTTCTGTCTGAAAGAATTTATAATCTGGATGGGGATGGCTAACCCTTTCTTCAGCTAATGAGTAGGAAACTGCAGTTCTTGTCTTTGGCCCCTCGAAACCCCGAACTGCCTCTGGTCCCCTACACCCCGTTAAATCCCACACACACCCATCTGAACCTGCAGAAACACATCTCATTCATCTGTCGTAAAGAGCCGTTTTAGTCTGTTCTGTCACTCAGTGATCTGGCCAGTTTGTCTCTTGATGTGGATTTAACCTAAATCACTGATTTGTGAGTGTATTTTACTTTATTTCATTACCATGTTGCTACTGCGCTATGTACAGCACTTTGGTCAGTGCAAGCGGTTTTAAATGTGCCATAGAAACACACACACACACACACACACACAGAATCAAGCGCTAGTGTTGTGACAGTCTCACATTCTTCATGGGGCCCCTGATTATATGATTATGTTGATGAGAGGATTATCTGGTGTGTGATCACACACACACACACACACACGCACACACACAGACACACACACGCACACACACGCCCTTGACATGGAGACTCAGGAACGCCTCGCTCACACAACAGACATTAGCAGTTCAACTCGAACGTTCACCTTGTGTCGTATATCGAGTGAACAGGAACACATGTGGGCGGGGCTTGATTGTGTCTGTGGGGATTTGATTGGATGGTTGTGGTTTGCAATTGGCTGATCTCATGTGAGTGACAGGTTATAGCCCCGCCCACCTCATCAGAGCAGAGATGCTGCAAGAGGAACTGATTCAACATTATCAACACAATAATGATGTGCACACATTAAACATTTAATATAAACATTGAATTATTCCAATAAAACACAGGAATTTTGATTTCATGGGGACTTTAAACTGAGAAACACAACAGTTAAAGCCCAGTGTCGATCTCAGAACCAACGAGAAACAGTGTCATGATGAGCATTAGGTAATATTCCTGATCCTGTTCGTCACTTCCGACGCAATAAAAGCCCAAAACAACAACAAGATAGAGCGCTGATTACACATGATGATGAACGGCGGATTACTGTAAAACACTTCAAAGATCATCAAGTAATTCAAGATCTAATGTCTTTCTTGAATGCAGAAATCGGCCGCGTTTGATTGACAGACTGAGAGTGTGTGTGTGTGTGTGTGTCCTTCAGCTCGCTGAGAACACACACACACGGCTGTAACGGTTGTGATGAGATAAAGGCGTCCGCGGTCGGAGAGGAGTCACCCGGCTAGTCTCTGCGTCACCACCTCGCGGTACATGATGGAGATGTAGATGAAGAGCAGGAGGATGACGAAGAAGTCGTCCAGGAAGCCCAGCAGACCCACGACCCCCTCGGGGATGAAGTCCAGCGGGGACGCCAGGTACACCAGTGCTCCCAGCAGAACCAGCAAGATCCGCAGCCGGAACATCCAGAACAGGCCACCCACCGAGAACACCTCCCTGAAGGCGTGCCGGAGCAGCGTGGGGACGTCCCGCAGCCGGTCCAGCAGCTGCACACACACACACACACACACACACACACACACGCTGAGCCAATGCAAACATCCAGCCGTATTCACACTTCATGTGTCACACTTTCAACTTTTTATCTCATAATTTTAACTTCATAAAGTCATATTATAAACATTTACTCTCGCAATGTTAATTTAGTGTGTCATAGTTTTGTGTTTTAATGTCATGACGAAGATCTGGGAAAGTGAGCTGGGAGAGACGGATCAGATGATGATGATGATGATGAAGATCACTCACGGAGCGCGGCTGCCCGGAGAACCTGCGGTTGTAATCGCTGATGTCTGTGAGGACCAGAGCCGGCTCCACTTGCCCGTCCGCAGTCGCGGCGCCGGGTCCGGCATCATGGAAGAGCGGGAACAGCAGGGTCACCTGACAAACCAATGAAGGTCAAGGGTCAACACACATCTGGCTCATACAGGTGTACAGACAGGGTGATGATCAGAAGCTTCTACACACACTACAGCTGACGGCGCGCTCATGTGCACTGACGCGATAGCAGAGATTATTCTCATGATCGGCCCATCTGAACACAGCTCAAGAGGATGAGGAGGAAAGAGGAAGAGGAGATGCAGGATGGCAGGATGTAAAATCCAAAGTTATAATATATAAACTGTAATGTAGTTAATGTCTTTTCTCTGTTTCTGGCTAGCAGACGTTCTGAATGGCTGGTCATTTAAACATTTAGCAGCCAAATTGGCCGGTGAGTGACAAATTTACTTTCAAACCCTGATTATGCTATAATAATAATAATAATTCATTACATTCATATAGCACTTTACATAGAAGGGGGAATATCATTCAGTGATGCGAGCATAGGACCGAGACAAACAGATCATACAAATCATGGATCCACTTCTGATCTGAGATTCACCATTTGCCTACAGATGGGGCAGTTGATGGCGCCGAGCCACGCTCCGTAACGCCAGTACGCCACGATACACGGACCTGCGGATACAACACACACACACACACACACACACGCGCGTTTCAGCAGTTTGATCGGCTCACCTGCGCTTACATGCAACCAAACAATCCATTAGAGATGGGACTGACGGCTCAATCGCACTGAAATCCTTCATTTCCTTCTAGGTTATCCTTCCTAACCATAACGCCTTAATCGACACTGATGATTTCGACATAATTTAAAAAAATAAATCATTAATAGATCATTTATTTAATTTATTATTTTTTTATTATTTAATTTAATTTTATTAAAATATAAATATAATAAAATATTAGGGCTGTGCAAAAGTTAATTGCGATTAATCCAAAATAAAAGTCTGTGTTTACATAATATATTTGTGTGTGCTGTTTATAATTATTTTGTATATATAAATACCTATGCATGCATGTTTATATCTAAGAATTATTTGCGCTTAAATTCTGTGTATATATATAAATATATCATCTATATCATATAAATATCAATATTTTATATATGAATAACACATTTTCTTAAATATATACATGCATGTGTGTGTATTTATATATACAAAATAATTACATACAGCACACACAAATATTTTACGTAAACACAGACTTTTATTTTGCATGCAATTAATCGCAATTAACTTTTGCACAGCTCTATAAAATATAATAAATATATATATATATATAATTAAATATATACATAATTATATATATGATTAAATATAATTTTATATTTATTATTTTATTATTTATTTTTATTATTATTTTTTTTTTATTATTTAATTAATTTATTAATAAATTATTAATAAATTAATAGATAATTTTTAAAAAACATTCAAAATAGCGTAATGACGTAGAAATAGTGTAATGATCACATGTTCAGCATTCATGCAAACACTACATCAGATTCATCAGTTGGCATGAGTTCAGTGCGGCTGAAGCAGAAGCTGTGCATGTAAACTGGTGTAAACTGGTGCAGACTGGTGTAAACTGGTGTAAACTGGTGTAAACTGGTGCTCACCGCAGAAGAGATGCCCACAGTTGGTCTCGACGGGCAGAACAGCTTGCTGGAGACACACGGGACACGACATGTCCGAGTAGAACTGGTGCCTCGTCTCCGCGGACGAGCCCTGCACACACACACACACACACACACACACACACACACACACACAGAAACCCTGATATCACTGGTCTCCTTCGTTGGGGAGACTCATTACAAGTAACTTGAGTAATGTAATAATCAGACTACTTTTTCATGTCATGCATTTTTAACACACAATTTACATCAAAATATCTCCCAGAGAGATTACATGCAACTATCATTCCTTACACTTTACAGTGTGAACGTAACATTAGAAGCACGAAAAACAGAAGTATTATTCAGATCAACACAGCTCTCTTTCAGCCACTTACTGCGTTCTGCACTCTCACTAAACTCTAGTCATAAACACTGAAGATGTCCACACCGCACAGCTCGTTTACATCGCGTCTAGACTTGTTGTTAATGAGGGGATTTGCAAAAGTGTAAAGCTCACGCTGTTTCTGAACATGCATTTGACCGAATCCTCCGCCTGGTGACTGTAAAACGCCTCTGATTGGCCACTGTGTTCATGCGCTTGATGTATACATGTCTGTGATTGGCTACACTGCTCAACACTGAAACACAATGCAAGTAGTCTCGTTTTGTTTTTGAATAATAATATATTGTGTCCTCCAGAGTCCGAGTCACACAACTCTTACTGATACATTATTAAAATTAAAGGTTGTTTATATTAGTTGATGCACTGTGAACTAACAGGAACAAACAATGAACAGCTGTGTTTTT